>JASTWR010002175.1:0-25032 GCA_030770355.1 Harpagoxenus sublaevis
AGATACTAATTTAAAGAAAAATAAAAAAATTATTAATAACTCGAAAAGTAAAGCAGGTAGAGGAATGATCGTGTGCTCGTTTTGTTTGTCTGGAAAGACACTATAAGTAACATAAAGGGCGCTTCTTAATCTATGACCGTTGCCGAGATACTAATTTTAAAAAAAATTAAAAAATTTATTAATAACTCGAAAAGTAAAGCAGGTAGAGGAATGATCGTGTGCTCGTTTTGTTTGTCTGGAAAGACACTATAAGTAACATAAAGGGCGCTTCTTAATCTATGACCGTTGCCGAGATACTAATTTTAAAAAAAATTAAAAAATTTATTAATAACTCGAAAAGTAAAGCAGGTAGAGGAATGATCGTGTGCTCGTTTTGTTTGTCTGGAAAGACACTATAAGTAACATAAAGGGCGCTCCTTAATGTATGACCGTTGCCGAGATACTTATTTTTAAAAAAATAAAAAAAATTATTAATAACTCGAAAACTAAAGCAGATGGAGAAATGATCGTGTGCTCGTTTTGTTTGTCTGGAAAGACACTATAAGTAACATAAAGGGCGCTCCTTATTCTATGACCGTTGCCGAGATACTAATTTTGAAAAAAATAAAAAAAATTATTAATAACTCGAAAAGTACAACAGGTAGAGGAATGATCGTGTGCTCGTTTTGTTTGTCTGGAAAGACACTATAAGTAACATAAAGGGCGCTCCTTAATCTATGACCGTTGCCGAGATACTAATTTTGAAAAAAATAAAAAAATTATTAATAACTCGAAAACTAAAGCAGATGGAGAAATGATCGTGGGCTCGTTTTGTTTGTGTGGAAAGACACTATAAGTAACATAAAGGGCGCTCCTTAATGTCTGACCGTTGCCGAGATACTAATTTTAAAAAAAATAAAAACAATTATTAATAACTCGAAAACTAAAGCAGATGAAGAAATGATCGTGTGCTCGTTTTGTTTGTCTAAAAAGACACTATAAGTAACATAAAGGGCGCTCTTTAATCTATGACCGTTGCCGAGATACTAATTTTTAAAAAAATAAAAAAAATTGTTAATAACTCGAAAAATATAGCAGCTGGAGGAATGATCGTGGGCTCCTCTTGTTCGTCTCGAAATGCACTATAAGCAACATAAAGGGCGTTCCTTAATCTTTGACCGTTGGCGAGATACAAATTTTTAAAAAAATTCAAAAACTTATTAATAACTCGAAAAGTATAGCAGATGGAGGAATGATCGTGGGCTCCTCTTGTTCGTCTCGAAAAGCACTATAAGCAACATAAAGGGCGCTCCTTAATCTCTGCCCGTTGCCGAGATACAAATTTTTAAAAAAATAAAAATAATTATTAATAACTCGAAAAGTATAACAGCTGAAGGAATGATCGTGGGCTCGTTTAGTTTGTCTGGAAAAGCACTATAAGTAACATAAATGGCGCTCCTTAATGTCTGACCGTTATCGAGATAGTAATTTTTAAAAAAATTTCAAAAATTATTAATAACTCGAAAAGTAAAGCAGGTAGAGGAATGATCGTGTGCTCGTTTTGTTTGTCTGGAAAGACACAATAAGTAACATAAAGGGCGCTCCTTAATCTATGACCGTTGCCGAGATACTAATTTTTAAAAAATTTCAAAAATTATTAATAGCTCGAAAAGTAAAGCAGGTAGAGGAATGATCGTGTGCTCGTTTTGTTTGTCTGGAAAGACACTATAAGTAACATAAAGGGCGCTCCTTAATCTATGACCGTTGCCAAGAAACTAATTTTTAAAGAAATTTCAAAAATTATTAATAACTCGAAAACTAAAGCAGATGGAGAAATGATCGTGGGCTCGTTTAATTTGTCTGTAAAAGCACTATAAGTAACATAAATGGCGCTCCTTAATTTTTGACCGTTGCCGAGATACTAATTTTTAAAAAAATTTCACAAATTATTAATAACTCGAAAAGTAAAGCAGATGGAAGAATGATCGTGGGCTCGTTTAGTTTGTCTGTAAAAGCACTATAAGTAACATAAAGAGCGCTCCTTAATCTCTGACCGTTGGCGAGATACTAATTTTTAAAAAAATTCCAATAATTATTAATAACTCGAAAAGTAAAGCAGATGGAGAAATGATCGTGGGCTCGTTAAGTTTGTCTAGAAAAGCACTATGAGTAAAATAAAGGGCGCTCCTTAATGTCTGACCGTTGCCGAGATACTAATTTAAAAAAAAATAAAAAAATTATTAATAACTCGAAAAGTACAACAGGTAGAGGAATGATCGTGTGCTCGTTTTGTTTGTCTGGAAAGACACTATAAGTAACATAAAGGGCGCTCCTTAATCTATGACCGTTGCCGAGATACTAATTTAAAAAAAATTAAAAAAATTATTAATAACTCGAAAAGTAAAGCAGGTAGAGGAATGATCGTGTGCTCGTTTTGTTTGTCTGGAAAGACACTATAAGTAACATAAAGGGCGCTCCTTAATGTATGACCGTTGCCGAGATACTTATTTTTAAAAAAATAAAAAAAATTATTAATAACTCGAAAACTAAAGCAGATGGAGAAATGATCGTGTGCTCGTTTTGTTTGTCTGGAAAGACACTATAAGTAACATAAAGGGCGCTCCTTAATCTATGACCGTTGCCGAGATACTAATTTTGAAAAAAATAAAAAAATTATTAATAACTCGAAAACTAAAGCAGATGGAGAAATGATCGTGGGCTCGTTTTGTTTGTGTGGAAAGACACTATAAGTAACATAAAGGGCGCTCCTTAATCTCTGACCGTTGCCGACATACAAATTTTTAAAAAAATTCCAAAAGTTATTAATAACTCGAAAAGTATAACAGCTGAAGGAATGATCGTGGGCTCGTTAAGTTTGTCTGGAAAAGCACTATAAGTAAAATAAAGGGCGCTCCTTAATGTCTGACCGTTGCAGAGATACTAATTTTGAAAAAAATAAAAAAATTATTAATAACTCGAAAACTAAAGCAGATGGAGAAATGATCGTGGGCTCGTTTTGTTTGTGTGGAAAGACACTATAAGTAACATAAAGGGCGCTCCTTAATCTCTGACCGTTGCCGACATACAAATTTTTAAAAAAATTCCAAAAGTAATTAATAACTCGAAAAGTATAACAGCTGAAGGAATGATCGTGGGCTCGTTAAGTTTGTCTGGAAAAGCACTATAAGTAAAATAAAGGGCGCTCCTTAATGTCTGACCGTTGCCGAGATACTAATTTAAAAAAAATAAAAAAATTATTAATAACTCGAAAAGTACAACAGGTAGAGGAATGATCGTGTGCTCGTTTTGTTTGTCTGGAAAGACACTATAAGTAACATAAAGGGCGCTCCTTAATCTATGACCGTTGCCGAGATACTAATTTTGAAAAAAATAAAAAAATTATTAATAACTCGAAAACTAAAGCAGATGGAGAAATGATCGTGGGCTCGTTTTGTTTGTGTGGAAGACACTATAAGTAACATAAAGGGCGCTCCTTAATCTCTGACCGTTGCCGACATACAAATTTTTAAAAAAATTCCAAAAGTTATTAATAACTCGAAAAGTATAACAGCTGAAGGAATGATCGTGGGCTCGTTTAGTTTGTCTGGAAAAGCACAATAAGTAACATAAATGGCGCTCCTTAATGTCTGACCGTTGCCGAGATAGTAATTTTTAAAAAAATTAAAAAAATTATTAATAACCCAAAAAATAAAACAGGTAGAAAAATGATCGTGGGCTCCTCTTGTTCGTCCCGGAAAGCACTATAAGCAACATAAAGGGCGCTCCTTAATGTCTGACCGTTGCCGAGATACTAATTTAAAGAAAAATAAAAAAATTATTAATAACTCGAAAAGTAAAGCAGGTAGAGGAATGATCGTGTGCTCGTTTTGTTTGCCTGGAAAGACACTATAAGTAACATAAAGGGCGCTCCTTAATCTATGACCGTTGCCGAGATACTAATTTAAAAAAAATTAAAAAAATTATTAATAACTCGAAAAATAAAGCAGGTAGAGGAATGATCGTGTGCTCGTTTTGTTTGTCTGGAAAGACACTATAAATAACAAAAAGGGCGCTCCTTAATCTATGACCGTTGCCGAGATACTTATTTTTAAAAAAATAAAAACAATTATTAATAACTCGAAAACTAAAGCAGATGAAGAAATGATCGTGTGCTCGTTTTGTTTGTCTGGAAAGACACTATAAGTAACATAAAGGGCGCTCCTTAATCTATGACCGTTGCCGAGATACTAATTTTTAAAAAAATAAAAAAAATTGTTAATAACTCGAAAAATATAGCAGCTGGAGGAATGATCGTGGGCTCCTCTTGTTCGTCTCGAAATGCACTATAAGCAACATAAAGGGCGTTCCTTAATCTCTGACCGTTGGCGAGATACTAATTTTTAAAAAAATTCCAATAATTATTAATAACTCGAAAAGTAAAGCAGATGGAGAAATGATCGTGGGCTCGTTAAGTTTGTCTGGAAAAGCACTATAAGTAAAATAAAGGGCGCTCCTTAATGTCTGACCGTTGCCGAGATACTAATTTAAAAAAAAATAAAAAAATTATTAATAACTCGAAAAGTAAAGCAGGTAGAGGAATGATCGTGTGCTCGTTTTGTTTGTCTGGAAAGACACTATAAGTAACATAAAGGGCGCTCCTTAATGTATGACCGTTGCCGAGATACTAATTTTGAAAAAAATAAAAAAATTATTAATAACTCGAAAACTAAAGCAGATGGAGAAATGATCGTGGGCTCGTTTTGTTTGTGTAGAAAGACACTATAAGTAACATAAAGGGCGCTCCTTAATCTCTGACCGTTGCCGACATACAAATTTTTAAAAAAATTCCAAAAGTAATTAATAACTCGAAAAGTATAACAGCTGAAGGAATGATCGTGGGCTCGTTTAGTTTGTCTGGAAAAGCACTATAAGTAAAATAAAGGGCGCTCCTTAATGTCTGACCGTTGCCGAGATACTAATTTAAAAAAAAATAAAAAAATTATTAATAACTCGAAAAGTACAACAGGTAGAGGAATGATCGTGTGCTCGTTTTGTTTGTCTGGAAAGACACTATAAGTAACATAAAGGGCGCTCCTTAATCTATGACCGTTGCCGAGATACTAATTTTGAAAAAAATAAAAAAATTATTAATAACTCGAAAACTAAAGCAGATGGAGAAATGATCGTGGGCTCGTTTTGTTTGTGTGGAAAGACACTATAAGTAACATAAAGGGCGCTCCTTAATCTCTGACCGTTGCCGACATACAAATTTTTAAAAAAATTCCAAAAGTTATTAATAACTCGAAAAGTATAACAGCTGAAGGAATGATCGTGGGCTCGTTTAGTTTGTCTGGAAAAGCACAATAAGTAACATAAATGGCGCTCCTTAATGTCTGACCGTTGCCGAGATAGTAATTTTTAAAAAAATTAAAAAAATTATTAATAACCCAAAAAATAAAACAGGTAGAAAAATGATCGTGGGCTCCTCTTGTTCGTCCCGGAAAGCACTATAAGCAACATAAAGGGCGCTCCTTAATGTCTGACCGTTGCCGAGATACTAATTTAAAGAAAAAATAAAAAAATTATTAATAACTCGAAAAGTAAAGCAGGTAGAGGAATGATCGTGTGCTCGTTTTGTTTGTCTGGAAAGACACTATAAGTAACATAAAGGGCGCTTCTTAATCTATGACCGTTGCCGAGATACTAATTTTAAAAAAAATTAAAAAATTATTAATAACTCGAAAAGTAAAGCAGGTAGAGGAATGATCGTGTGCTCGTTTTGTTTGTCTGGAAAGACACTATAAGTAACATAAAGGGCGCTCCTTAATGTATGACCGTTGCCGAGATACTTATTTTTAAAAAAATAAAAAAAATTATTAATAACTCGAAAACTAAAGCAGATGGAGAAATGATCGTGTGCTCGTTTTGTTTGTCTGGAAAGACACTATAAGTAACATAAAGGGCGCTCCTTATTCTATGACCGTTGCCGAGATACTAATTTTGAAAAAAATAAAAAAAATTATTAATAACTCGAAAAGTACAAGCAGGTAGAGGAATGATCGTGTGCTCGTTTTGTTTGTCTGGAAAGACACTATAAGTAACATAAAGGGCGCTCCTTAATCTATGACCGTTGCCGAGATACTAATTTTTAAAAAAATAAAAAAATTATTAATAACTCGAAAACTAAAGCAGATGGAGAAATGATCGTGGGCTCGTTTTGTTTGTGTGGAAAGACACTATAAGTAACATAAAGGGCGCTCCTTAATGTCTGACCGTTGCCGAGATACTAATTTAAAGAAAAAATAAAAAAATTATTAATAACTCGAAAAGTAAAGCAGGTAGAGGAATGATCGTGTGCTCGTTTTGTTTGTCTGGAAAGACACTATAAGTAACATAAAGGGCGCTCCTTAATCTATGACCGTCGCCGAGATACTAATTTTAAAAAAAATAAAAACAATTATTAATAACTCGAAAACTAAAGCAGTTGAAGAAATGATCGTGTGCTCGTTTTGTTTGTCTGGAAAGACACTATAAGTAACATAAAGGGTGCTCCTTAATCTATGACCGTTGCCGAGATACTAATTTTAAAAAAAATAAAAATAATTATTAATAACTCGAAAACTAAAGCAGATGGAGAAATGATCGTGGGCTCGTTTTGTTTGTGTGGAAAGACACTATAAGTAACATATAGGGCGCTCCATAATCTCTGACCGTTGCCGAGATACAAATTTTAAAAAAAATTCCAAAAGTTATTAATAACTCGAAAAGTATAACAGCTGAAGGAATGATCGTGGGCTCGTTTAGTTTGTCTGGAAAAGCACTATAAGTAACATAAATGGCGCTCCTTAATGTCTGACCGTTGCCGAGATAGTAATTTTTAAAAAAATTAAAAAAATTATTAATAACTCGAAAAATAAAACAGGTAGAAAAATGATCGTGGGCTCCTCTTGTTCGTCCCGGAAAGCACTATAAGCAACATAAAGGGCGCTCCTTGATGTCTGACCGTTGTCGAGATACTAATTTTAAAGAAAATAAAAAAAATTATTAATAACTCGAAAAGTAAAGCAGGTAGAGGAATGACCGTGTGCTCGTTTTGTTTGTCTGGAAAGACACTATAAGTAACATAAAGGGCGCTCCTTAATCTATGACCGTTGCCGAGAAACTAATTTTTAAAAAAATTTCAAAAATTATTTATAACTCGAAAACTAAAGCAGATGGAAAAATGATCGTGGGCTCGTTTAATTTGTCTGTAAAAGCACTATAAGTAACATAAATGGCGCTCCTTAATTTCTGACCGTTGCCGAGATACTAATTTTTAAAAAAATTTCACAAATTATTAATAACTCGAAAAGTAAAGCAGATGGAAGAATGATCGTGGGCTCGTTTAGTTTGTCTGTAAAAGCACTATAAGTAACATAAAGAGCGGTCCCTAATCTCTGACCGTTGGCGAGATACTAATTTTTAAAAAAATTCCAATAATTATTAATAACTCGAAAAGTAAAGCAGATGGAGAAATGATCGTGGGCTCGTTAAATTTGTCTGGAAAAGCACTATAAGTAAAATAAAAGGCGCTCCTTAATGTCTGACCGTTGCCGAGATACTAATTTAAAAAAAAATAAAAAAATTATCAATAACTCGAAAAGTAAAGCAGGTAGAGGAATGATCGTGTGCTCGTTTTGTTTGCCTGGAAAGACACTATAAGTAACACAAAGGGCGCTCCTTAATCTATGACCGTTGCCGAGATACTAATTTTAAAAAAATAAAAAAAATTATTAATAACTCGAAAACTAAAGCAGATGGAGAAATGATCGTGGGCTCGTTTTGTTTGTGTGGAAAGACACTATAAGTAACATAAAGGGCGCTCCTTAATGTCTAACCGTTGCCGAGATATTAATTTAAAAAAAAATAAAAACAATTATTAATAACTCGAAAAATAAAACAGGTAGAAAAATGATCGTGGGCTCCTCTTGTTTGTCTCGGAAAGCACTATAAGCAACATAAAGGGCGCTCCTTGATGTCTGACCGTTGTCGAGATACTAATTTTTAAAAAAATAAAAAAAATTATTAACAACTCGAAAAGTAAAGCAGATGGAGAAATGATCGTGGGCTCGTTTAATTTGTCTGTAAAAGCACTATAAGTAACATAAATGGCGCTCCTTAATCTCTGACCGTTGCCGAGATACAAATTTTTTAAAAAATTCCAAGTTATTAATAACTCGAAAAGTATAACAGCTGAAGGAATGATCGTGGGCTCGTTTAGTTTGTCTGGAAAAGCACTATAAGTAACATAAATGGCGCTCCTTAATCTCTGACCGTTGCCGAGATACAAATTTTTTAAAAAATTCCAAGTTATTAATAACTCGAAAAGTATAACAGCTGAAGGAATGATCGTGGGCTCGTTTAGTTTGTCTGGAAAAGCACTATAAGTAACATAAATGGCGCTCCTTAATGTCTGACCGTTGCCGAGATAGTAATTTTTAAAAAAATTTCAAAAATTATTAATAACTCGAAAAGTAAAGCAGGTAGAGGAATGATCGTGTGCTCGTTTTGTTTGTCTGGAAAGACACTATAAGTAACATAAAGGGCGCTTCTTAATCTATGACCGTTGCCGAGATACTAATTTTAAAAAAAATTAAAAAATTATTAATAACTCGAAAAGTAAAGCAGGTAGAGGAATGATCGTGTGCTCGTTTTGTTTGTCTGGAAAGACACTATAAGTAACATAAAGGGCGCTCCTTAATGTATGACCGTTGCCGAGATACTTATTTTTAAAAAAATAAAAAAAATTATTAATAACTCGAAAACTAAAGCAGATGGAGAAATGATCGTGTGCTCGTTTTGTTTGTCTGGAAAGACACTATAAGTAACATAAAGGGCGCTCCTTAATCTATGACCGTTGCCGAGATACTAATTTTTAAAAAAATAAAAAAAATTATTAATAACTCGAAAACTAAAGCAGATGGAGAAATGATCGTGGGCTCGTTTTGTTTGTGTGGAAAGACACTATAAGTAACATAAAGGGCGCTCCATAATCTCTGACCGTTGCCGAGATACAAATTTTTTTAAAAATTCCAAGTTATTAATAACTCGAAAAGTATAACAGCTGAAGGAATGATCGTGGGCTCGTTTAGTTTGTCTGGAAAAGCACTATAAGTAACATAAATGGCGCTCCTTAATGTCTGACCGTTGCCGAGATAGTAATTTTTAAAAAAATTTCAAAAATTATTAATAACTCGAAAAGTAAAGCAGGTAGAGGAATGATCGTGTGCTCGTTTAGTTTGTCTGTAAAAGCACTATAAGTAACATAAATGGCGCTCCTTAATCTCTGACCGTTGCCGAGATACAAATTTTTAAAAAAATTCCAAAAGTTATTAATAACTCGAAAAGCAAAACATATGGAGGAATGATCGTGAGCTCCTCTTGCTCGTCTCGAAAAGCACTATAAGCAACATAAAGGGCGCTCCTTAATCTCTCACCGTTACCGAAATACCAATTTTTAAAGAAATAAAAAAAATTATTAATAACTCGAAAAATAAAACAGGTAGAAAAATGATCGTGGGCTCCTCTTGTTCGTCCCGGAAAGCACTATAAGCAACATAAAGGGCGCTCCTTGATGTCTGACCGTTGTCGAGATACTAATTTTAAAGAAAATAAAAAAAATTATTAATAACTCGAAAAGTAAAGCAGGTAGAGGAATGATCGTGTGCTCGTTTTGTTTGTCTGAAAAGACACTATAAGTAACATAAAAGGCGCTCCTTAATCTATGACCGTTGCCGAGATACTAATTTTTAAAAAAATTTCAAAAATTATTAATAACTCGAAAACTAAAGCAGATGGAGAAATGATCGTGGGCTCGTTTAATTTGTCTGTAAAAGCACTATAAGTAACATAAATGGCGCTCCTTAATTTCTGACCGTTGCCGAGATACTAATTTTTAAAAAAATTTCACAAATCAAGAGACACGGTAGTGTCTCGCGCCAAGTACGCGCGGAGCGAGACAGCCGTGGTCTATATACGCGACGCAACGAGTTGCGAGTACCCGCGATTTTTAGATCTCGATAACCAGTGAACGGATCAAGTTCTAACTAGGCTTATCGTAAAGCTTGGACCAAATTTATATAAGAAAAGTGTTTTTATTTTGCCGCTACGTGCCCTACGAGCGGAGATATTACGATGCATAGGATAAAGTGTGAAATTTTCAATTAAGATACGTCATCGTCGTCGTCCCAGATCGTGACTTTCACACTCTCGCCACGGCGCGCCGTGGCGCCACGGCCCTGCTAAAAATGTCCGATTGAAACCGATTGAAAAAAGTTCAATCCGTATGAATCCGGTTTCTTAATC
Source organism: Harpagoxenus sublaevis (assembly GCA_030770355.1). NCBI lineage: Eukaryota > Metazoa > Arthropoda > Insecta > Hymenoptera > Formicidae > Harpagoxenus > Harpagoxenus sublaevis. The sequence goes on from JASTWR010002175.1 coordinate 10,324, forward strand.
CGGAATTCACGGATTCATAACGATTAAACCGATTAAAAACGATTGAAACGGATTCGTATTCAAGGATGTAATTTTAATCGGTTTCTATCGGTTTGAATCGGTTTTAGTCAATCCGTTTCAATCGTTATAAATCTATGAATTCCGGATTAAGGAACCGAATTCACACCGATTCATTTATTTCAATCGGTTTTTATCGTTTTGAATCGGTCTTAGTCAATCCGTTTCAATCGTTATAAATCTATGAATTCCGGATTAAGGAACCGAATTCACACCGATTCATTTATTTCAATCGGTTTTTATCGTTTTGAATCAGTCTTAGTCAATCCGTTTCAATCGTTATGATTTCGTGAACCCCGTTTGAATTAATGTGAATCCGTCTCTGTCGTTTTTAATAGTATTTATATTTCAATCGGTTTTTATCGTTTTGAATCGGTCTTAGTCAATCCGTTTCAATCGTTATGATTTCGTGAACCCCGTTTTAATTAATGTATATTTATGGATTTAAATACTATTAAATCCGTCTCTGTCGTTTTTAATAGTATTTATATTTCAATTTGTTTCAATTGGCTAAATAAAGTGCAGGCTAATAAATCGTATTAAATTCGCTATTAAAACAAATAGATATAATGCGCAATCTGAAAATCATGTTTAATTATATACAAATGAAATTGGTCATTTATAATTAAATATATTAAAAGGTATAATAAATTGCTTAGATGACTCAAAATCTTTTTTATTGTCCAAAAACCAAATATATGTAATTGTATGAAAATGAAATAAATAATATCTCTTATAATAAATAATATCATGTAATATAAATATGTAATAAATAATATTAACAACTTTCTGATGGCTTTTTGCTATTTATTTATTACCGGTTTTTAAACAAAAAATATTGTTAGTAATGTTATATATTTATTTCAATATTAGTCTCGCTAAAACTAGTATTAAATTAAATTACAAACATATTTTATTAAAAAATAAACAAACTGTTAATCGATAATATATGTACTGCCTTTACATTATTTTTTTGTAGCTGCGCTAACTTAAAATGCATTTTTTAAATATCTATATAAATCTAAATCATATAATATCCTGCTACATCAAACTTTTATCATGATTATTTATGATTTATGTTTATATCATAAACATAAATCATAAACTTTATAATCATATCGTAAACTTTATAATCATAAACATTGAAGTTGAAATATTAAATTTGAATTATCTTAAAACATTTTTAAGAAACTAAAGTTATACATATTTTTTTACTCATAGATCCTGCTATACATTTATACGGCATCCCTCAACGGATCAACCTCTTCAATTTCTATCTCAGATAAAGAAGTGTTCGGGGACCAATCATAGAATACATCACTCGTTTCAGCATTTTCTTGATTTTTGTTATCGGGTTCACGACTGCAACCTGCAGTACTTTCGACAGTTATTTTGTTCACACGAAGGTCTTCAAGATTTTCATTAATTTTAGCTGGACTAGTACTTGCTTGCGTCTTTTTTTCTATTTGAATCTTTTCATTATTGAGGTCTTCGTCAGATTTTGATAACTGGTTAGTTTTGTTCGAGCGTTTACTTAATTTTTTACTCGAACTTTCTCTATCTCTTTTCAATTCGGCTATTTTCTTACCAGCATAAAAATCAAACTTATTTAATTCGCTCAAATAATTTTTTTTCTCGTCTTTTGTTGGTTTATAGGTGTTCTTCATCCAATAAATGTAAAAGTCTGAAAAACAAAAAATTAACGTTATTAATTACTTATCAGAAAAATGACGATTAAGTTAATAACATTACATTAAAAATCTATAAAATGTTAAACAAAAATTTAAAATACTGATAATAAGATGAAACACTAATAGAACACGGAAAATTTAAAATAGTGATAAATAAAAACAAAATAAAATGATTCTATTGAAAAAAATACTACACTAACAAAAAATACTCTAAATTTATATGAATATTTTTTCCAATTTTCCTAATATATAATATTTATTTAGAATTAACAATATCTATTTATTTGACGTAAAAATACTTATTTGATTTAAAATATATCTTTACCCATAATTAACAAATATTTATTACTTTTAATAATTATATTAATATTAGTTTTAATAAATAAATCGTTAGGAGTACTGGAATATTTATTTGAATTTAGTTTAATTTTTTTTAAATGCATTATAAAAATATACAGTTTCATTAAATATAATATTCTGTTTTATTGTAAACAAATATTTTTTACCTTCACATGCACCAAATTTGACTGGATCTAATTTTGGACAAGCTTTTTTTCCTAATTGCTTTTTATTACTCTGGAATCCTGATATTGTGCTCATTAATAAAATTTCGAGATCAAAAACTAATGTAAGTATGCTACTAGCACACTGGCGTGGACTTTTTGCAGTATTTAACAAAGTACTGTATCCTGCTTCATGTATCCATTGGTCTCTACCAATGTGTATCTGTAATAAAAAAATATAAATATAAAATTTTTCTAAATAAATTTTCGAAAATTTTATACATATTAAAAAAAACTTTATTTACTCTTCGACAATTATCGCTAGTGCGAAGAGTTCCAATCGGTGGATAGTTGTCTTCATAAAGAATAGACTCTCTGGCATGTAGTTTTTCTACCATAGCTAAAAATTAATACACAATACTTTTATTTTACTTAAAAATATAGAATATATGTAAAAATTTTTATTAAAAATAAAATATGTTTTATATAAAAAATAAATTAACTACCATCACGCTCTTGAAATTTCTCGATTATCGTAACTTGAAGATTTTCATTCAATTCTTTTATTTTTCTTAGTTCGCATGTCTGTTCTTCTAACTTTTTTCTCAGATCAGATCTATTGTTTCTTAGTTTTTCATTTTCTTTCTTCAGTTCCTTTATTTTCTCTTTTATATTACAATTTTCTTCTTTTAATGTATATATTTCGAATTTAATTTGTCAAAATCTGCCTTACTCTCTGTGACTGGATGAACTTTAGATATAGTTTTTATCTAAAAATAATTCTTGCTAAATAAACAGCAATATTTAAAAAAATACAAGTGTAAAGTTGTTTATTAATTTATTTTTAAGTTACAAAAATAGCTTTTAGATATTTAAGTAAAAAATGTAATAAAAATTTTGCATTGCGGCATATTATAATATCACGATATTAATAAACAAATTTATGCTTTGTAAATATTATTATGTACTTGTAATTATTAGTAACATGTGTATTTTTAAAATTATTTATAATGTATTGAACTGCATTAGAACTAATGTATGAATTATTCTTACCACAGCTTTCGCATTTGATTTCTTCTGAATAACAGATTTAGGAACTTTTGTATTGTCTGCCTGTTCACTTTCATCTGATGAACCCTTAAAATTATACAAATCTGTTATTTACACTTTTAACATATATAATGTATGCAACCGCATAGGAACAAAACTAATGCTCGAATCATTCTTACCACAGCTTTCGCATTCGTCGATTTCTTATGAGTAACTGATTTATTGACTTTTGTATTGTCTGCCTGTTCACTTTCATCTCGTAGCAATTTTTGTATTTTACGTGCAGGTGAGAAGCTTCTTGTACACAAAAGATTTTCCTGTAAAAAATATGATTATTTAAACAAAGTTTGTAATCATACAAACTATATGTATACAGACTATATCTAAAGTTCAAACATTATTATAGCACCTGTCATATAAAAATATATAATGAACTCCCTGAAATTAATAATATAATCGGAAAAATTTTACAACTAACAAAATAACCCCACAAATATTCTTGATTACTATAAAAGAAAAAATTCAAGCAAAAAGAAACCGTCAACAGTGTCAATTAAAGTATTACAACATACTTGGACTTGCTCATCCTCTTCAGAAATACATTCAAATTCTGATAAACCCTTAAAATTACAAATCTGTTATTTATACTTTTGACATACTTCATTATTATTGCTTATAATAATTAGCATTCATTAACATACCTCTGTTTCATATTTTTGATGTCCATTTCGAGATTTTGCAGGCTGTAAGTATTTAAAATACAATTTTACATATCTATGTATAACTGTTCTAAAGCAGATGTAATGTCTGGAATTATTGTTGTACATTACCTCAATATTTTTTTCGCACATAGTCAAAGATTGAGTATTCTAAAAAAATTGTAATTGTTATAAATATATATCATTGTCTTAAGTTTACAGTGACGTATTTTGTTATAAATGAAGATATTACCACATCTATTTCACTACTTTTATCTTCCAACAACTTATCTTGAGTATCAGATACCTAAATTTCAAAGATTTATTTCAATAAGTATTTATTAGATTACAGAATCAACCATTATAAAAGTTTTAAAAAATATTTTACAAATATGTAGTCTACTATCACGTAATTATTGATTTCCTAAAATAAATGGAGTTTAAAATCTTGTGTATTTGAATTAACATGGCATCGGATCGAAAAATGGCTCAGGAATTTACAACTCAGATTTTTGTCATCTATCCACCCCTCGGAGATGGGGGGAACTTTCGAGTATATTTTTCAATTTGTAAGACTTCGAAATTCACAAATAAAATTTATAGGTCTATCACTATTTAAGACATTTGTTCACTTTTACGAAGTAATTATTCCTTTTAAAAAACTGTTTTTTATTATTTTGCATTAATGATGATTGTGTTAATTGTGATTTTAATTTTTAATTTATCATACATTATTTCATACCAAATCAATAAATCGTTTACTTTATCTCTTAATATATCTAATTCTATATAAAGAGATATATATAAAAAATTACTTCCGTGTCTAATAAATTTTGTTTCAAGCATAAAGATATATTATATATTTTACCTCTGTATGATTTTCCGTCAAAATTATATTTGTCTCACTATGATTATACTTCTTCAGCTTTTGAGTAAGTAGCTTCTCCAAATTCGAGTTCTACAATTATTTATTCATAATACACCATAATATTACGTAAATTGAAGTTGTATAAACATTACTTAACTACAAAATACGAATTTATCAATATTTTTAAAATTAAACAAGATAAATAGGGTATTTACAACAGATCTTCCGTAGGTACAAAAAAGTTACTTTAATACAACAAATTATTTTAATGAAACAAATATTATTGTATAAATATTCATACAATATCTGTCGTAATATACTATATTGTATATATAGAAGGAAAGATCTGTCGAAAAGGTCTTATTCCTCTTGTTTGAATTTAAAAATATGTATACTAAATTGTGTTAAAATTAAAAAATAAATATATGGGCGTACATCCTGATTAATTAACAAGCTTTTTGATCTCTTCAAATTATTTATCCCATTGTCTGAATTCTCATCTTCTGGCGCTGACTGTAACAGATATGAAGGTACACTACATGTTCTTTTTTTCGCAATCATTTCGTCCATCTCCTTCTTGGAATCTAAAAAATCAGAAGCATTAGTAGGTATTTACATATAAATATTTTGATAATGTTTTATTCTTACGTATAAAAACAAGTACTATAATGTATTATACCATAATAATTATAGTAAAAGTATAGATTTAAAAATGTGATATTTGATTTATTATAATATTTAGTAAGAGAGAAGCTGCATGCTCTATTATGACATAAGACTTTTTGGAAAAAAAAGGATTTTATTTTTTCTTCAGATATATCATGCATATGTCGCAGCTACATGCGGTAATGTAGCACTTCATAAAGTGTCCAGACATTGGACACATGCCGTAATTCAATCTTTAAATAAAAATGGTTACACACACACACGCGCGGGAGGGGGGAGTTCAAGGGGGGGCCTTCGATCCCCCTCCCGCACTTTCTCCGCCGGTAGGCAGGGTGGACCTCGCTTTACAACTTACAAAGTGCAAATTGTAAAACGAAGTGAAGATTGAATTACAGCATGTGTCCATTGTGGTTGGACTCTTCGCGATGTGTCTATAGACACTTCATGAAGTGCTACATTACCGCATGTGGCTGCGATACATATACGCATCCGAATAGCACAGATGTCCTCAGGACGCCCTGGATATATATGTATCAAGGATGACTTGAGGACGACTTGTGCTAATATCTAGCTAGGACATATGTGTATATTGTATATAAAACTTTTAAAACTTATTAATACTGTTAATGTATTTTTTTTTAACATAAAAAAACAATAATATTATGTACATGTACATACCTGCTAATAACAAAACTGTTGCTGGAAATACATTTTCACCCTGTGTTACTAGATACTTAATTATTTTTCTATGTGTATCTTTCTTAAAATTTTGGATGCAAGAAGTTGAAACTACTTTTTTTTTTTTCTTTTAATGGACCCGATAAAAATTTCACATAGGCATGATGCATTTTGTGTTGTACTAATAAGGCAACGTAAAATCGTAAGTAATAAAAAACTATCACGCACAAGTTTTGTTCTACATTTGCTCGTCGTTCTTTAACTGTATTCTTTAAAAACGCGAGTATTCCACCGCAGTTAATATTAATTCCTTCTTTCTTCATGCTCGTTGACAAAACAAAGTGATACCGCGAAGTGAGGCTCGTGTCCTATATGAACGGAAAATTGACAACGGAACGGGACGGCACGGCCAATCACGGGACCGCTTTGATGGAATCTTCGAAAGGGCTCTATCAGAATGATCCCGTGATTGGTCGTGTCGTTCCGTTCCGTTGTCAATTTCCGTCCATGGGACACCGGTCTAACCCAATGCACGCGTTGCTACGCGTTATAACACTCGTCAAACATGTGAGCGCGGACGATCGCAAACGTGTCCGGATGTTTCCGTTGCAACTTTGAGGGAGATCGCACTTCGCAGTACCTCTCCCTCCCCGGTGTGCTGTGTCCACAATCAAATACGTAATTTTTGTGTGTATCTCGATTCACGCGCTGTGGCAGCGGGCAGCGTATCGAAACTGTTTAAAACTGGAATCTGCACTGCCTCGTCCTCAAGCAGAGAGTAAATATTGAAGTTGGATAAAAAACGCATATACATCAATAATCAAGTAAGTATGACATTCTAAAAAATTACGAATATAATATCTGCATAAGTAAAGAATCTTATTATTATTGTATTATATTATTCTAACCTCTCTTAAATTTATAACCATTTACCATTATTCATATTTACCAAATTTCTTTTTATATTAATAATTAATTAAGAACGAGTTGTTTTGGATTTCAATAAAAAATATTAAGTCAGATATTAAATAATGATAAAAACTTATTTTGTCATTTATTGTTTGTATCTTGATCGCAATTAAGTATTAAAAACAAGTGTGTACATGTTTATGCGACATTTCTGTAGTCAAATATTCTCTGATTTTTATGATATTAATTGCGATATTGATTATTTTTGTGTATTCAAAATATTTGCAAGATTGATCTCACATCCATGTGAGGATGCTTAACACAGTTCCCAGTACCAGAGTATATCGTACAGCTAAATTAATAGGCGTTTATAATTTGAACTTATTGCTACATGCTTAAAATTAATTAAACAATGAAAATAAAGGATAGCTAGTCATAGACGTATACTGCATGCTGCAGGCTGCTGCTGCATTTCACGTATAATATTATTCAGTATTGTATTATTCCATTTGTATATATGCTTTAAATATTTTAGATACCACATGAGATATATATATATTTCATGAAAAAATGGAGACTGAAAGTGATGATGACTCGAAGAACGATAATAAAATTAAAAAAGTTAAAAAAAGATACAAAACAGAGCTATTGAAAAATTACGAGACAGATTACAGGCATACCGTATGTCAAGCTACTAGGTTACGTTGGGATTTTTTACGCACTAAGCAAATTACTACTGTTGGTGAGACAATGTTTATTTAATTTCCTTTCTTTCTTTGAAATATAATCTTATTCTTTGTTGATTAAAGATTTTTGTACGTACATAGCATTACTCTAAGACAGCTGTTTTAGTAAAAAGTAAAAAGTATTCTAAATTATAGGACAATGCTAGTCTTATCCTATAATTAATTAGAGAACTGTTTACTTTTCCACAGCATCGAAAGACACATTGATATTTTTTATTGAGTTCAAGTTAAATGATATAAAATATTGTAATAAATTATGTTATTAACAACAAAATTTTTGCGGTCTTAAAATATATAAAAACTATATAAATATGCATTTAAATCTTTTACAGGGCCTAGCACAAGTACTTATGCACCTAAGAATATTGAAGAGGATGGAGACCATCTATTAATAAGCAGCAGCAGCAGAGATCCACATGACTTTCATATACAAGATTATGATAGGGGTTGTAGCAATAATGAAGATAATGGTAACTTTAAAATTTTAATGGAATCTCAGATTATTAGCAAACATCCGTGTAAAAAACAATGATCAAATTTTGTTTACATTCTTACAAATAGTGTTCCAGAATATGAAATATTAAATACACAAAATTAAACCTTTAAATAAAAATTCTAAAGATAATCATTTTATAGAGAATTTGTTTATAAAGAAAACAAGCCCTGCTAAATTTACATCACTTCAGTAGTTATACTTCTGAATAATGCGCAGAATGGGAAAAAATTCAAATTTGCAGGTCTCTGAAATCGCCGAAAGACCAACACTATATTTTTAAATGTTTTTACTGTTAAAAATAAAGCACAAGTATGTGTGTATTAAAATAAACAAAAAATTTAATTTTACTACATGAAATATAGATTTCAGGATATGCGGACTTTTCGCTGACTATATTCTCTTATGTGATAATTTTTTTAAATAATACTTGCTACGATTATGTTTATAAAAATAATTTTTTTTTTCAGAACATTCAAACCATGATGACTTTAATGGAGCTGATGACATAACTTTAAATGACCGTGAAGATGATAGCGTCGATAGCGATTTTGAAAATATTGCTTCTGATGATTATTATGACACAGATGATTGTTATTCCGATGATAGTGATAATAATGATCTTGGTCATAACACCAATTTTGATGATACTGTAATGTTTGAAGAAACTCAAATCACAGTACGAGATGTAATGACAATGATCATGGCTTTCTGTATTCGATTTAAAATTTCGGACATAGCAAGATCTGAATTGGTAAATATGATAAAATTACTTGCAGGACTCAAATTCAAAGATTTAAGTATATCTAAGTACATACTAGGAAAAGCTTTTGATCCTCCAGATGGTAAAACAACTTATCACTACTTCTGTGATAATTGTAATAAAAAGATTATATATTCTACGTCAAAAAATAATTTTGTAAAAAAAACAGCAACTTGTGAATTATGTAAAAAAAATAACAACATATCTCTAAAATCGAAAAATTATTTTATGTCAATAGACTTAACATATCAATTAGAAATGTTATTTTCATATTCAGAAACTAAAAATGACATTTGGAATTACATTAACAAAAGAAATAATTTTTCTAAAAACAAGAATGTAATACAAGATGTATATGACAGCGAATTATACAAAAAAATCAATAGTAAAAACACTCATTACTTAACGTATAATTTCAGCACTGATGGTGCACCTTTGACTAAAAGCGGAAAGCAGGGATTTGAGCCTCTTCAAATAATTTTAAATTTTTTGTCACCAAAGATTAGGTGTAAATATGTATTACTAGCAGGACTTTTTGTGTATACAAAAGAACCGAACAGTGATTTAGCTAACTTATACTTTTCAAAATTTATTGAACAAGTAGATTATTTATACGAACGAGGAATTGAAGTAACTGATTTAGAGAACAAAAACCTTAATGTTAAATTTTGCCCCTTAGCGTGTTGCGTGGATTCTAAATGTCGGCCGGTTTTGCAGAATCGATTACTGTTTAATGCTTACCATGGGTGTAGCTGGTGCTATCATAGAGGAGAGTATTGTAAAGATGTTTCAGGAATAAGGTATCCTATCGAAGAAAATGATTCAGAATTAAGAAGTCACAAAAGTCATTTAACAGATCTACATGTCGTAACAATTTCAGGAAAATTTCATGAGAAAGGAGTAAAAAACGATATCAGTTTATCACAAATTCCAAACATTGATATGGTTTGGTCATTTGCTTACGACTATATGCATGGTATGCTTTTAGGCGTTGATCTACAAATCTATAAATTTTATACTTCGTCGAAAATAAATTCTATATTTAAATTAAGTAATAACGAAATAAAAATGATTGAAAACCGTTTGAAGTCCATAAAACCCACGCAAGATATTCACAGACGTCCACGACCTCTAAAAGATCGAGAAAAATGGAAGGCTTCGGAAACAAAATTTTGGATGTTGTGTTATAGTTTACCGTGTCTAGTAGGCATTCTCAATGATAAAGCTTTAGAACATTACTCGTTACTGATAAAAAGCATGCATACTTTATTGAAAACAGAAATTAGTGAAGAAGATTTATTACAATGTGAAAGTGATTTATTAAAATTTGTTGTATATTATCAAATGTATTTTGGAAAGAATTCAATAACATTTAACATTCATAGTTTATTACACGTTGTTCGATCTGTAAAAAAAAGTGGCAATCTCTGGGCAACATCTACGTTTCCTTTCGAGAGTAATATTTATCAATTAAAACTATTAATGAATGGTCCAAATGGAATGGACCAACAAATGGCAAAAAAATCTTTACAGATAGTACATTTTAAAACTGACAATGTTCAATATTCGTCACCTAAATTAAAAAATTATTGTTCAAACTTATTCAATTATAAAAATTTGTCTACATTTTATGCTTATGGTGAAGATGACGTAATGTTTATTGGGAAGCATTATTTCAAACAGTATGGCACAGGATTCTGTAAAATATATAAGAAATGTATATATAGAGGTAAAGTTTTTCACAGTATCAAATACAAAAAAGCAAAATGCACTGTTGATACGATGATTCAATTAAAATCAGGTCAATTTGGACAAATAGTGGACATAATAAGCTTGAATAATAAATGTTATTTCAGAATTTCCAAAATCTTAACTTTTGACAATAAACCTTTTAATGTATTACACATTGAAAAAATAAGGTGCGAAGATTTTGATGATATTACAGAAGTTTCTGTAACTGATGTAGATAGAAAGGTTGTACTTGTAAATGTTCGCAATGCCCGATATTTATGTATGTTATCGAATGATTTTGAGGCGCAGTAAGATAGAAGTTTATTAATTAAGATAGACTACTAATTTTTCTCAATATTTTAAATGTATTTAAATGCATAAATTTTTTATAGATTTCGATTGCTTGTAGAAAAAGAAAATTGTTTTTTACAATAAAAGTGCAAAAATTATTCGGTGAAATTTTGCACTTTTATTGTATGAAACACTTTTCTTATCTTACAAGCCATATAAGAATCTGTAACAAAATATATATTTTTTGTTAATCGAATATGTGCACTAGACATCTTTTATAAAAGTGATATTTTGATGAACACTTATGTTAAAATATGAATATTTGACACTAAAATTTGGGAACAATTGTTGAAATGTTAAAAAATTGCATAGTTTTAGCTTTTAAATGTAAGAATTAAAGAGAATGTAATATATTACTTTTGGTTATTAGGAAAATATATCCTCGGATTCTTCTGAGCTGTTACGGACGTGCTTGGATTTTGTTGTATCATCCATTTTTTGTAATATTACATTGCCTTTGCTTGTTGAAGATTCCGGAGGACTTGAATATATTCACTAGAACCAAAAGTGAAACTCATGCGTCTTTTAAGAATTAAGTTAATAATTTCTGGTTGATATGGTTTTTCTTGTTTAATTGTAATTTTTACTTTTGGTTAGTAGGAAAATATATATCCTCAGATTCTTCTGAGCTGTTAACTTGCTTGGATTTTGTTGTATCATCCATGTTTTGTAATGTTACATTGCCTTTGCTTGTTGAAGATTCCGGAGGACTTGAATATATTCACTAGAACCAAAAGTGAAACTCATGCGTCTTTTAAGAATTTAAAAGACGCATTTAAAACAACATCTTGTGTATTCTTGCCAACTTTCTGGGGGCAGATCACTTTCCTCCCCTCCAATAATTTTATTATGGGGGCAATGCCCCCACAATAATTTTGACTTTTCTTTGATTGTTTAACAAATGATTTCTGGTTAATATGGTTTTTCTGGTTTAATTGTACTATATGGTTTTTACTTTTGGTTAGTAGGAAAATATATCCTCGGATTTTTCAGAGCTGTTACGGACGTGCTTGGATTTTGTTGTATCATCCATATTTTGTAATGTTACATTGCCTTTGCTTATTGAAGATTCCGAAGGACTTGTATTTTCACTAGAACTAAAAGTGGAACTCATGCGTCTTTTAAGATTTTAAAAGGCATTTAAAATTACATCTTGTGTATTCATGCCAACTTTGTGGAGGCAGAGCACTTTCCTGCCCTCCAATAATTTTATTAGGGGGGCGATGCCCCCACAATAATTTTGACCTTTTTTGGTTGTTTAATGAATAATTTCTGGTTAATATGGTTTTTCTGGTAAGAACTTACTTACTTACTCTTTTTTTTGTTACGGTCATTATTTCTTTTTAATTAAGTTTTCTTTTTGATTTTGTATGCGCAAATATTCTATTTGTACCGACACTTTGTTTTACATGTAAGCATGTAATCTACATACCACTGTTGTATATTTCTACCCCTCCCCCCCAGGTAATGTAAATGTTATTAAAAAAAAGGTCATTATTTGAAATGCTTGATCGACCTGCCCCCATCAATATTTGTCCCAAGTTGGCGCCGCTGGATGTTATTCCATATTAGGATAGCAAATACAAAGAAAATAGTTTTTATGTTGATATGTGTGGGATACTTGTTTGATACAGGTATACCTTACTAAATTGTAAAATGTTCAAACCGCAACAAAAAGTATTTATAAAAAACTATAAAATAAATAAAAGAACTTTTTATCTCAATCCGATTCACATGGCTAATTTCATTACCCGATTGAAATAGATTAAGCGCAGATACGTACGATTGAAACCGATTAAGGATTCAGATGAATCCAGAAATATCACATTAAATCCGATCCCGATGTTGTATTAAAAGTTAACGATTGATGCTGATTCAATACGATTCATGCGGTCACTTTATTCACCCGATTAAAATGGATTGGCATAAATACGATTGAAACCGATTAAATCGGATTCAGATGAATCCGGAAATATCACATTACACCCGATTCCGGTGTTGTATTAAAACTTAACGATTGATCCAAATTTAATACGATTTATGCGGTCACTTTATTTACCCGATTAAAATAGATTGGCATAAATATGATTGAAACCGATTAAATCGGATTCAGATGAATCCGGAAATATCACATTAAACCCGATTCTGATGTTGTATTAAAACTTAACGATTGATCCGGATTCAATACGATTCATGTGGTCACTTTATTCACCCGATTAAAATGGATTGGCATACAAACGATTCAAACCGATTAAGTCGGATTTCAGATGAATCCGGAAATATCACATTAAACCCGATTCCGGTGTTGTATTAAAACTTAACGATTGATCCGGATTTAATACGATTCATGCGGTCACTTTATTTACCCGATTAAAATAGATTGGCATAAATACGATTGAAACCGATTAAATCGGATTCAGATGAATCCGGAAATATCACATTAAACCCGATTCTGATGTTGTATTAAAACTTAACGATTGATCCGGATTTAATACGATTCATGCGGTCACTTTATTTACCCGATTAAAACAGATTGGCATAAATACGATTGAAACCGATTAAATCGGATTCAGATGAATCCGGAAATATCACATTAAACCCGATTCTGATGTTGTATTAAAACTTAACGATTGATCCGGATTCAATACGATTCATGTGGTCACTTTATTCACCCGATTGAAATGGATTGGCATACAAACGATTAAAACCGATTAAGTCGGATTTCAGATGAATCCGAAAATATCACATTAAACCCGATTCCGGTGTTGTAAAAAAACTTAACGATTGATGCGGATTCAATACGATTCATGTGATCACTTTATTCACCCGATTAAAATAGATTGGCATAAATACGAATTGAAAAGGATAGCGGCGGATTTAAATCAATCCGGAAATGCCGAATTGAAAACGATTCCGATTGATTTGGTATTAAAACCGATTCACTCCCAATCGGACATCCGATTAACCGGATTGAAAACGCATTCATTCCGGTTCAATTTCACCAAATTTAATGCGCAACCAATCGGATTCAATCGGTCATTTTCAGCAGGGGGGTAGCGCGTCACTTTCACAATCTTGACGTTAATGGCGCTATTTTCCATTTTAGAGCAACAAAGTGTCGCCAGCGGTGCACTTGGTGTACTAAGTGCAGTTGCACTGCCGGTGCACTTGGTGTACTGAGTGCAGTCGCATTGCGGGCGCCCCGCGGCCTGGCCGCTGGCGGTGTATGACAGCGCGGAGCGAGATAACCTACGCGGCTGGATCGACTCGGGCTTTGCGCGATTCGGGAGTGTGTGTGTAGTGAAAAACGTTCAAGTCCGGTTCGCGAATCAAGCTCGCCGAGCCGGACTCGCGAGTCAGTCGTACAAAAATAATGGGCCGCTTTAGACGTCTGCGTCATCGAGAAATATTCCGTCCGCGTCGAGGTTATATGGCTTACGATGTTTACGTGTGCGTTCAGTCGGGGCTCGTACAGTGATAACGTGCAATGTGTGATAAACTATCG
>JASTWR010002176.1:0-25017 GCA_030770355.1 Harpagoxenus sublaevis
CGGTAATTTAAGGTGACATCCCGCGCGCATAGGATCGTACCTGTTGATATTAATTGTAAGATCGAGGATACGCGATAGCGCCCACCGCTATCTCGCTCCTGGAACTCCTCGAGTTTCGCCAGTGTGGGTTCGATAACGTGTCGCTCGTACCACTCACGCATATCGGATGTACGAAAGAGAGCATAGTTATTCGTGTTCATACTCTTATTGTCACGTTTATCACCCGTCACAAACTCACCGTTGAACACGGTGTTCACTTTCACGCTGTTGTGTATTCGTATAGCGTTTTGCACTTTCTCGAGCACTATACTAGCAGCGTCCACCATAAATTGTCGCGGTTCGATATAGTCTGTGTTAATCACCGCACCGGTCAGTATACGGCTTTCGAACGCGGCATCGATCTCTCGCCAAACGAGTCTTTCCGCGTTATTGCCGTCGCCACTACTGGTGCCCGCGACCACCGCTGTGTATAAAACGTCTGTCTAATTGAATTCTCGCACCCTCGAGTAGTCTGACATTCGACACCAATAAATGTCTATCTCCAGGCCTAAGCCGCGGACGCTTGGCGCGACTATGCTCTTCGAGCTGTTCAACGGTTTCCTCGCATCGCTGTGCCCACGTGAAATACTCGCCCAAGGTAGCGACTTGGCGCGACTGCTCCAACAGTTCACGCGCAATTTTATTGAGGTTTTTTCATGTTTAAAAATTTTTTTGCACTATTTTTAAATCACGTCACACCTCTACGGAGCACTTGCACGCGACTCGACCGCACCGTACACACGATCGTTCATACTCTTGAACGTGATAACGCATACACGTTAAATGATGAGGATCGAAGCGTGCGACATCTTTATAATTCTCTAACAAGGTTTCAAAATTATGACTCTCATCATAACCTTTATAAAACGTCTTTGTATGGCTAGGATCGTTCAAACACGCACAGGTTAAAGATCGCGAGGTGTCCGTCACCACCAATTTGATGCACCTCCCAATACCTGCATCAATGTCAATGTATAAACTCTCTGCGTGTCCACACTTAATCTTGTTATAAATTTGTCTTGTCCATTTATATATGTCCTTTGCACTGTAAAAGTCGTGATCATCTTCTATACACTCATTCCGCATTCGTGTATACACTTCACGTCTCACGCGATAAGGCCACCAAAAAGGATACGTAATTGCGCAGTTATAGACTTGCGGTTTACGTATGCGTTCAGTAGTTTCACATATATCGAGTTCATGGTCGCTACACTGCACCGGTGATGCTCGTTGTACTTCCGGTTCTCTTTGCGGATCCAGCTCGAGTTGCCATAAAATATAAAATATATCATAAAACTCAATCCCTTTGCGTTGAGAGTACTTTCTATAGTACTCGTCATGGCTACGTAAGTAACGTCTTCTCAACATGTTGCTCGAGTGAAGGCACACACTTATTCATGTTAATGTCTTTTCAATGTGTGCAAATTGGGCACATATTGCATGGAAAGATTTGATATACTGGAAGTCTGCAATTAGAGCAAGACCGACCTTCTATCGCGTCGTACAGCTCAATCACATGTTTTCGCACAACATACATATATCCGTATTCTGTGTCCGCTATTCTTACCATGCATGATGCACATGCAACAAAACTGCCACCTGTGGTGTAGTAACAATATATCGCGCAAAACTTGGTGCGTCCATTTAGCGAGCAAATTTCTGAGTGCGACACTATTTTTTCAATGGTTTCCGTTAGATCTTCTCCTGAAAGGTCACTGATGTAATCACTGTCATCCGACAACGCGTGTTCTTCGTCAGATGATTCGTCTACTATTGCTTCGAATTCCATTAACTCTTCGTCTATAATTTCCAGGAATTCTTCGTTGGGCAAATCATTTACTTCTACTTGTAGGTCTCGTACTATCTCTATTTGCTGTATCTGCTCTTCATCGGACGATTCGGCTAAGTCTATATCCATCCGCTCGTCGTCGGACGACTCAGCCAAATCTATTGTCTCTATTTCCATTTTTTAGATTCTCATAAAAAATCATTTTCTACACTGCACACACATACACACAAACCATCGAGTACCCACTTTACTTTTTTCAAGCGAACTATACTGACGCGCTGACTTCCAAATCATATACTGTGGCTCTGACGCGCTTCATTCATCGTTATATATTTCATCTATTATTCTTTTCTCTCCCTCCAACTGGAGCATCACGTATCGTTTCTTCTTCTTCCATCTACTGCATAGTGTCATCAGATCTATTGTTCAGCATATAAGTTACAGAAAGGTAATATCCTTTAGACGTTGAGTTCTGCTTACGCGCTATTTTGTATACAAGAATTCCAGCAGCCGGACCTCGGCGCTCGTTTTGTAATACGCGACGCCATAACCGAATGGCGTCGCAGAAAAATAATATCCCTTAGACGTTACGTTCTGCTTACGCACTATTTTGCCTACAACGTCTAGCAGCCTGATCTCGGCGCTCGCAAAATAATACGCACCGCTATAACCGAATGGCACCGTGAAATATGCCTCGATAAACAATAAAGAGGACGCCATAGGACACCGCGACGTTATAACCGAGCAACGTCGTGAAACATGTCCCGAAACGTTAACCGAAACCTTCGATAAACAAGTCTTCCTAGAAAAAATGATGAAACAATACACCGCGACGTCATAATCGAATGACACCGTGAAACATGCCTCGAAACGTTAACCGAAACCCCTCCGATAAACAAGTCTTTCTAGAAAAAATAATTATCATGACCGCGACACCGCGACGGTTAAATCATCGAGACAAACATTTTTTTATCTCCGATATTTAATCGTGGATATTGTTTTACATATTTAATCCGCCTGAACAATGCATTCGCTTCGCATTAAGCGACGTCATAACCGAATGATGCAGTGAAACATGTCCCAACACGTTCGCTCAAAACCTTGATAAACACCTTTTCTCAGAATACGTTCTAGAAGCATTAATCCCCCCACCACGTCATAATTTAAAAAAAGGGGTAGGGTGTTTTCGCGTATACGCTCCGTTAATTTTATGCGAACGGTCAGTTTTGTACAAACGGTCGACTTGCCATAACCGAGATTGAAAAAATGTACTCCGCTGCGGGAAACAACAGTGGTGGTGGTGCAAGCATAAATTATTACGTGCCGCTTCCCGAAGCTGCTACTCCATCGAATGCGAACAAGTAAGTTTCCTTTCATTTATAGAGTATCCTATTTTATAATTTTTCCAATTTTCTTATTTTAAGACTTATCTTGTTCTTTTTTCTACAGCACTTCGTTGGAGCGTCGTGCGGTGCGTCTATTTAACAGACGATACGCATTGACACCTACTGCTTACAAATATTTGGAAATTGGGGTCAGCGTCAGTCTGAAACCTCCACACGAATCCTCCTTTGTCGAATTGGTTCTTGGCGACAACCGAGGAAATAAAATCGCGATGTCTTCTTGGACGTGGAAGAAGATCATCGATAGACGCACGGATTTCGAGCGACTCGTGCGGTCAGCTGTCGGTCATACGCTGACTATTCCGGCTCTTCCATCAGACAACCTACTATTCGAAGTTGTGCAAATGCGTGACGATAAACTTGTAAAATTGTCGTCGGGCAATACTTCGTTGTACATGAAACCTGCAACTATTATGTTTTTCTTCGAACTCGAACAATGCGTTGAGTTGGTATGCTTCCATCTATATGAGTGTGCGAGAGAGGTAGATAAGAGCCTCCGCGAGTTGGGAAGTCTTCTACGAACAAATTGTATTACTGAAAAATGCGACGCCGTGCGTTTCTTGCGCAGCCATAACTATCACGATCTAACGTCAATTGTAGATTGTGAACTCATAGCGTATGCTATGGATGCAATTATGTATGCTACATCGAAAGATAAATCTTTTGATGTAGTAGATCTACATGAATAAATGTATAACATATATGTACATTACAATGTTTTATTTTATATCTCCTTTCCCATCCACTTCGCATGAATATATATGTAACAGAAAAATAAAGCCTTTCTTCAGGTCACGACGTACGACTTTATATTCCACTCGAGCGATATACGCAACGTTCGCCTGAACATCGGCGCTCGCTTCTGTAGTGCGAGACGCGATTTGTTTACGAGCGTGAAAGAGAACCGATATGCCCATCCTAAACTACGATATTTGACTCTTCGTAGAAAGAATCACGGCGCCATTCGGTTATGGTGTCTCGTATTTACAGATCGAGCGAGCGTTCTAGCGGGTTTCTTGCAGCAGTTACGCCTCAGTCTGCAACAGTCGCTCGCCGGTTATATACGCAAGTCGTTCGCTGTGTCAGTTTTTTAAAAATAGTTTTTTTGTGGAATCTAAGCCGAGGAGTGTGTGATAGCGGATTGTTTACAAGGTGCAAAAAAAATGAATCATTAAGAATAGAATAGCTTAGGTTTGCCATGGCAAATCTGAGCTATTATATTCTGTATGATTAATTTTTTGCAGGATTATTGTCAAATGGCACCTCATACATGTGCAAATCTGCCGAATTTCTATTAAAAGTGCGAGAATGAGGTGTCAGGCGTGTAACTTGTATTTTATGCCGTCGACGTGTGACTCATGCATGCGCATGTATTGGTTGCGTGCTGCGCGAAGGGGTGCAAATCTTTCCACAATGGAACGACCGCGATCGCCACCGCCGCGGTATGAGGAGGCCGTTATTTCTTCGACACCCCCTCCCCGGTACGAGGTGCCTCAGGTGTACCCCATGGTAATATTTGAAGTGACCCTGGATGTCACCACCGACCGGAGGGTTGTACGTCGATCCTAATTTAGTAAGTGTCTTAACTTTTATTTATCTATCTATGCCTTACGTTAAAAATAATTATCTTTACTGCTTTGGTAGTGTGATAGCAAAAAAGATACGCGAGCGGGAGCGCGAACGGCGACGCTGGCGGGCGGGCGGGCAAGTTGAGAGAGCCGTCGGCGCGGGCGGCGAGGGCGGTGCGGGCGGCGCGGGCGGGCGGCGGCGCGGCGGCGGCGGCGGCGGCGGCGGCGGCGGCGGCGGCGGGCCCTACCCCTAACGCGGTACACCTCCCCCCGCGCGGACCCTACGCGACACCCCTCCCCCCCGCGGACCCTACGCGGCACCCCTCTCCCCCGCGGACCCTACGCGACACCCCTCCCCCGCGCGGACCCTACGCGGCACCCCTCCCCCGCGCGGACCCTACGCGGCACCCCTCCCCCGCGCGGACCCTACGCGACTCTAACGCGGCACCCCTCCCCCCGCGTCACGTCAACACCCCTCACCCTCCTTTGTAATATGAGACGCCGCCTGTGCCGTCGTCCACCTCGCCCTCGGTTACCCCCCCGCCCCTCACCCCCCCTCATTGCCCCATGGGTCGGAACCGGGATATTATCCCTACTTGCTCGCGTTCCGTTAGAGTTCGACCCCTTTTGCGTTTTCGGTTGCGTAGTGCCGTCCCGAGTCGCGCCCGCGTTCGCGCTCGCGCCTCCGCCGCCGCACCCCTGCGTGCGAGTCACGTCGCGCCCGCATACCGCGTGTTTTCGCATGTTGCTCGCTGCGCATTATTTCCGTGTCGCGTTCCTGGGTCTTATTATTTGCGTCGCTCGGGATCTATCATTCCCGATATCCTCAGGTATTATTGTTTGCGACATTACCCTGCGTTAGTAGTCGCGATATTATTTGTGCTATTATTTTGCGTTATTAGTCACGATATTATTCCGCGTTATTATTTGTGACATTATTTTGCGCTATTAGTCGCTATATTATTCCGCGCTATTAATCACGATATTATTTTGCGTAATTGTTAGCGGTATTAGTTTGCGTTATTATTTGCAGGGATATCACCCCTTATCAATTGCGTTATCTCCTATAATACTTTCGTTCTTTGCTGCCGCGTATTTGTTTTGCGCCATTTTTCGCGTTCGATCTTCTTGTGTATTAGATTCGCGTCCGAATATTATCTCGCGTTCTTTGGATTATTTCCGATACTATTGTGTTATTATTTGCGATATTGTTCAGTGTTATTATTTGCGATCTTAATTGCGATAATTATTAATTGCGAGATGCACAATATTATGTTTGCGTTGTTTGCTGCCGCGTATTAGTTTTGCGTTATTACTCGCGTTTGGTATTTTGTACTAGATTCGCGTCCTGATATTATTCAGTGGTATTGTTTGAGTCGGAATATTACTTTTGCGTTACCCTGGTTTATTCTCTGCGTTATTTCGACTGCCGTTCGCGTTATCCAGAATCTTTTCTCGCGTTATTGTTAAGTTACGAACTATTTTTCCTGATTTGCGTGCTCTATTGCGCCCGGTAATTGTGTCGCGCGTGCGACGAGCTCACGCCGGAACGGCGTAAAAACCACTGACGACAGAACAGAACAAAGTAGACCGGAGTTGAATCTCCGAGTCTAATTGATAGCGATTTATTGCGATCCCAGCGTGATTATCTGTTTCTTTGTCAAGTTGTAATCTCGCAAGATTACGTTGTCGCGCTCCGTTTGGCGCACGCAAACATTATACTTGATCGCCGACGTTTGTGGCCCTATTATTTATATCATTTACAGAGTTAGGTTTTGATGGCGAGAGGTATCGCGAATGTTATCTAGATCTCATTGATTAGTTTCTTTGTTTGTTCCGTACGATCCAGAGATCAATATAATTTGGTCAATTACTACTTTCATAAATTCCAATATATTTTCCGTCTGATTTTACGTTACTCGTTGTCGCGTATTGTTCGCGCGGCGAGATTATTCGTCGCGTACACTCGCGCTCGATGTTACTTCGCGTTCTTCTTTAGTTTTTTTGTAAACGAACTTGATTACAGTTCGATAAGCGGGGGCGAATGCCTCACTCAACTTTGTTATTATTCCACGGATCAATTTAACCATTATTATTAAAACTACTATTATTGAACAATTGTTTTCACCATTTCCATTACCAGATACTAGCAATAAACGATTAACTATTTTATCATATTATCCTGTGTGGCGAATTATTTGGCCGTCAGCCCGCCGTCCTCTTGCGCTGCCCTGCCTTGCTTCGCCCCTCTGTCGTTAGGTCGAGCTGGTCGGCCTTCGCACGAATAATTACGTTTAAGTTTTCGTGAGTCATTAATTGCGTTTTGACGAATTTTGCGAATCGAAGCATTTGAGTTGTGATAAATCATTAGAGAATAGCTGTACTTAGTGGACGCGATCTGCCGCGTCTGGCGCCCAATAGTCTATATCGCGAGTCAAAAGATTTCGTGCGAGGGACCCATTCGAGAGGTCTGACACCTGACTCTCTACCGTCCCCTTTTGATCCGGCTTGCGCCCGCGCGCAAAAAGCCGTGACAGTTCATACGGTTTTTATTATCCAATAAAGGTTTTTCTTACGTTATAATACATGTTTTAAATATACAAAAACAATCTTAGAGAAGTTCCATAGCCAATCTTGAATATTTTACGAAAAAGTATCTGATTAATGGGAAAAAATACATGTACAATTTGTCATTAAGTTTTTAAAAAATGCTTAATATTGCTAGCATTTTTATTAACTGAATCATAGACAGTAAACATTGTACTACACGTTCAAAGAGAAACCAACTGCTGCTAGGTGCAGCTTTGAAAAATTTCTTTAATTTTCTATCTCTGTAAGTGGAATATTGTATGTGTATATAGATTTAGAACGAAAATATCAAACAACAGATAGCGGACATACCAGATATTGGTCTTATGTAATAAAAATAGAATAATTGTAAACTTTTTTTAACAAAAATATTAATTTTTCATGATAATTCTACAATAATAATTAGTTTACTGTATAGTGTCAGAAAACTTTTACACAATGATTGTAAGATTTTACTGCTGGCATTTGCTGGGTACTTCTTACCTACCCAAGATGCACCACGTGGAGGTTGCACAGTCGGATTTGCATCTCAAGTGTGTGTGTGTGTGTGTGTGTGTGTGGGCATATGCAATACAAGAGACTCACATTAAAAGTTGTAGCGTTTCGGGAAATAGATCATATGCTTTTTTCTTACTGAGATTAGACCGTAGACTTGAAATATGAGGATCAGAAGTGACTAAGAGATGATGTAAGATGTCTTCATTTGTAGCTATTCTATTAATTTTACGTGAATGCATTTCTTTGTACTTTCTGAACTCGTTATTACGAGCTTCACTCACTTCTTCCGATAACTGACCAATAGGAATTAAAAAATTTCCTATGATTGCTTCTCCATGTATGAGGAGGTTGTGTACAGATGCAGGCATGTAATACCAACCGCAATCATCAACAAATCGTCTTGCTGTTTCTATCGCATACTTTCCGAATTTCTTAGCATCTACTGCTTCTACACATGAAATAGCCTGAAGAATAACTGCAATTTTTTTGATTAATTCCTTATTTAAACCAGTGATTCTCGCAGTTATGTCCACTTCAGAAAAAAATCGTCTAGCTGTATTTTCATCGTTGGTTGATCCTGAGCCATGTTTTACAATATCGATCGACTAATAATCCTAATTATTTCTTGAAATCTCCTTGAATTTTTTCCTTTGAGATTTTCCGTTGCTCCTTGAAAATAGGATTGCCGCGTACTGACCATCTCTTGAAGGGCAAGTTGTACGAAACATGAAGTAAAAATTCCGTACAACGAATTTTGGCATGTAGACTTGATATAACAAAATTATATATAGACTTATCTACGTTTCTGTTTAATACTTCGTCTATTGCGTTCATTTGGCTGGGCTTCGCACCGCATAATGGGCAAGTTGCACACGATATTTTATTAGAGAAAGCTGTATTGGAACAAAACTAGTCATAAAAATACAGCTGTCACATTTTGAATTATCTTCAAATTTTTGTTTATACGTACTCTGATTGGAAGCTCCATCAAATCCCCACTTACAGATCAATTTCAGATTCGTATATGAACTTAGCTTATCTTCATGAAGTGAGAGAAGTCTGATGGCTGTTACATCTAAAATTGCTTGTAGTTCAATCGAAGCCAAAGTTTCCGTGATTAATATTTTGTTTTTTGGTGGATAACACTCCAATTTTGCTTTTTGGATCTGATAATAGGATTGCCACTGGTTTGTTCCATTTTTTATGCAATTTTCTCTCAAATGGATGTATTGGGATTTTGAGAGATTTAAGGTGAGAAGCATAGCTAAACATTTTTCTTTAGAAAATAAAGGTTTTTGGATTTTATTCAAGCAAAAGGCTCTAATACGTCCAGCCTCGTTCGGATTTTTTATCATATATTCTATTATCATCGCTGAATCTATAGATCCTTCGCTTTGAAGTTTTTGCTTTGCTGCGCAAAGCAAAACGTCTGAATCATATTCACGTAAATTTTCCGTAAGTCTACGCTTATGTCTCTCAGACACATCATTGAAAGTTTTTCGTTTCGATGAAGCAATAACAGAATTGTTAATCGATGGGTCTGCTGTAGATGTAATTTCCGAAAAACTACCTTCAGGGATTTTAAATTCTTCATGCAGCCATGCGTTATATCGTACTTTGAACGTTCGGAGTACTCAAGAACATTTTTTCCATCTTTGAGATATGTTGAGGCAGCGTTTGCGCAAACACTCCTTGAGTCTCTCTTCATCATCTTCTGATAATTGTAATTCACATTTCTCCACAACATATTGAAACAGTTTTTCTTGGTAACGAAAACCATCACTCAAATTTTTTCAATAAACAAATAAATCATTATTCGTTAATGTCTTCATAATGACTGAAATCTTCGTTATTATTTATTTTCTATAGAATACTTCCAGGTAAAGCCATATACACCTCACAAGCGATAATATACAATCTTCTCACATCAGATCTGTATAAGAACTGAGCACTCATGGAAATGTCCGAGAAAAACAAAAGACTCGACAAATGACTAGCTCCAATAAATGAAACACGAAGACGGTAATACATAATGATTGTCAGTTTCCGTTACCAAGAAAAACTGTTTCAATTCGTTGTTGTGGAGGAATATAAATTACAATTATCAAAAGATGCTGAAAAGAGACTCAAGGAGTATTTACGCATATATTGCATCAACATACATAAAAGATGGCAAAAATGTGGTAGAATACTTCGAACGTCCGATAATAATAGATTAAAAAATCCGAGCGAGGCCAAACATATTAGAGCCTGTATTATAACGTGTATTATAACGTAAGAAAAACCTTTATTGGACAATAAAAACCTTATAAACATAGGGCGATCTGAAAACTTGGTGCGGAAAAATCGAAGAAGTTACGTATATCAGTGTGACCTATATTGTGGTAGATTTGTATACAAATTACTGAAACACTCCAAATGATTACAGTTATTACAGTAATCTACTATCAAAATTTTTAGAAAATGTCATAATTTCGATAAATTAGCTTTTCGGATCTATGTCCGCTATTTCTTACGATTCGACCCACTGTGCGTCGATCTCTAATTCGCTGCTAAAATTATTCGTATTTTCGTATGTGTTTGGTGAGTGTAAATACTAATAAAACCTTGAACTTTATGCAATCGTAACGCGATAATTATTCACAAACAAATGTGGAGAAACGTATTCAATAATTTCACAGGTTTTGGCCAGACGACGCTGTTTTGCGTTATCTATTCTCAATTCAGTCCTCTAATGCAATCTCACACGATGCAATGTTCACGTCTCGACACAGAATGTATCCTAGATCCGAAAGTTTCCCCGGAGTATTATGCGCGGTTTCTCAGTCCAACTGTAAAGTCCAAAAATCAATATTTTTCTTTGATGCAAAGTTACATTGGTTTTTAACTCAAAGCCACGCTTCGCAATGTACCACGAATGTCACCACTCGTTTGGATTTCATATTCGTTGTATTTAGTTTTAATTGGTATAAAGGGCTTAATTTTTGGAATAAAGAGCTAAATTGTTATTGTATTATATAATTTGTAACTAAAAAATTATAAATTATACAATACATATGTAAAAAGCCGTGTAACAAACGCGCCGCTGTTATTGTCAAATATACATTTCTTTGATCATATACTTATCCAAACCTTTTACAGAAGTAAAAGGTCTTGGTATATGTATATTGATCACCCTAAACCGGAGCTATCTCTCCTAATAAAAGCCATTTATTGTGGATTGAGAAGAAGCTCCGGTGACTTTTCTGTACATTTGACAATAACAGTGGCGGACTTTAAAAGAATTCATAGTGCTATCTTTTAATATAATTCATCGTGCCGCTTTTAATTATATTAAAAGTGTGTTTTAATTATTAATGATATATACTTATATCCTAGTATAAGTTATATCCTAAGACCTGCTAAGATCAGATCTGAAATTGTCATGACTGACGGCGATACAGAGTCGTGCGAAAAGAGGTGAGACGAATGTCTACTTCTCAAGAAAGGTCTTGGCTAAACTTATTGTAAGTATATATTACAACATTAATTATTATTAACATACAAGAAAAATGTGTTAACAGATAATAATACATATTTGAACACAAATCTTTGTTACAGGATATTAACAATAAGTGGGAGTGAATCAGCGTTAACCCACATTTCTTTATTGAAGATGTAAACGGCGGAACGAACCAAGTTTCATTTTTGTCTTAGCGGTAGAAGAAAGTAGGGCGATTACTCTCAAAGTATAGCCTTGGCTTCACCCAATGTAAGTTATTACATTTATTTTTGAGAGTATATTTATTTATTTAGTGTTAAAAATTGTTATTGTATATTTTTTCAGTTCAGCAATAAATGAAGGTCAGGAGGCACGAACTCACACTGTACATCGGACAGTAAATGAAAAATGTGTGAACAACGCAGGGGTGTTTAATGTGAGTTTTATATCATTAATAATGTCGACACACAAACACGTGTGGACTCTTAAAGTCTTTGTTCTAATTAAAACTGAATACAACTAATATTAAATTTAAACGAGCGGTGACAGTTTTGCTATATTGTGAGGCGTGGTTTTAAGTTAAAAGATGATGTAATTTTGCATCAAAGAAAAATATTAATTTTTGGACTACACAGTTGTACTGATAAACCGCACATAATATTCTGGAGAAGTTTTCGGGTGTAAGATACAGTCTGTGTCGAAACGTGAGCGTTGTATTGCGTGAGGTAGCAGTAGAGGACTAAACTAAGAATGGATGACGCAAAACAACGTTGCCTGATCAAAACCTGGGAAATTCCTGAATACGTATTCTCCACGGTTTGTGAAGAGTTCTCGCGTTCCGATTGTATAGACAGTTCAGGGTTTTGTCATTATTTTGCATCCCTTACCTACGAGTTACTTTGCCAGTTAAAAAGAGATCGACGGGTAAAATCTCGTTTTCCATTGCATGAAACACTTTCCAAAAGGACAATTTTTAAATGCATGCATTATGGCAACTGTAAATACTGTAGTTTTTATTGTGTTTGTATGTTTCTTAAGTATTTTTTAAAATGTATTATACTTTTTATTTACGTAGTGTACTTTATGTTTTGTTTATCGCTTGCATGCAGTAGCTTTATGAAATATGTGTTTCTTTATTTCTTTATTTTTGTATTGCCTCAATCCTTTGGAAATGTAGAAAATTGTGAAATAGTTATATTTCGTAAGTAACTTATTTGACAATTCTTTTACATTTCCTCCTGATGGAAGAAACCAGCACTTTCCCGCGGTTTCCATCGAGCAGTAATGTGGACTCGAATGATTTTTTTTGTTATGAATACATGTAAATAACAGATGTGGTATATATTTTAGACATTTGTTATTTACTTTTAATGCATGTATAATAGTGTCTTAATTAAAACAAGTGTTTTAATAATTTTTATGTAGTGACATTGACGAGTAAGAAAGTTTAATATTTTCCAGATTTATTTCTATCCACGTTTCTGGCAAAGAGTGGATTTCCCATTTGTTAAACTATCTATCCTTACCCATGTGGGGATTGCATACGTCGGATCAGTATTAGATATTGGCGAGGTACAGATCCCGTACCAAAAAACAGATTTCACGTTTCGGTACTGGTTTAGTACAAAACCAGTATTAAAACAATAACGTTTTAGTGCTAGCCCATTATCTGAATCAGTATTGAATAATGGTACCGAAACGGTGTAATGCCGGTAAATTTAAGGTACCGTGCCCGTACAGAATTTGGCAAAAGAAGAGTATCGAATGCCAGTACCGAGACGGTGTAATGCCAGTAAATTTATGATACCGTGTCCGTACTGGAATTGGCAAAAGGAGAGCGTGAAATGTCAGTACCGAGACGGTGTACTGCCGGTAAATTTAAGGTATCGTGCCCGTACTGGATTTGGCAAAAGGAAAACGTTGAATGCCGGTACCGAGATGGTGCAATGCCGGTAAGTTTAAGGTACCCTGCCCGTACTGGAATTGGCAAAAGGAGAGCGTCAAATGCCAGTACCGAGACGGTGTAATGCCGGTAAATTTAAGGTACTCTGTCCGTACTGGAATTAGCAAAAGGAGAGCGACGAATGCCAGTACCGAGACGGTGTAATGCCGGTAAATTTATGGTACCGTGCCCGTACTGAATTTGGCGAAAGGAGAGCGTTGAATGCCAGTACCGAGACGGTGTAATGCCGGTAAATTTACGGTACTGTGTCTGTACGAAAATGAGCAAAAAAAGAGTGTTGAATGCCACTATCGAGACGGTGTAATGCCAATAAGTTCAAGGTATCTTGCCCGTACTGGAATTAACAAAAGAACAGCGTCTTCTTAATTAATATACATAATAAGAGACGTTGTAAATTTTCCATAAGAGGTTTCCTTCTAATAAAGTTTAGGCAAGATTAGATGAAGATAACTATCTGGCCAACGCATCTCTCTTGCATAGGTAAAAAACCTATCTATTCTATGCGACGCATTAAAAACAATATGCTTTTATTAAACAGAGGGATAGAGAGAGGGAGAGAGAGAGAATAAGAGAGAGTAAAATATAACCTAAAATAAGAAAATATAATATCTGCTTATTAAAATAAAATATATAAAGACATATAAATATGTAAATATATATATAAAATATATGAGCACATTTTTAGAATTGTTCTGATATTTAGTAATTTTATAATTACCTATTTTTATTTTTTGTTCTCTAGAAATAGAAAATGCCGAAAAGAAAGTACTTTTATACCAAAAAATATCGAGATTTAGAGAATCATTTACATATATCATCATCATCGTTATCGTCATCACCGGATGACAATGAAATAATTCATACAAATATGAATATAATATATGAAAATCAAGAAAATCAATTATCTCACAATGTTTGGGTGGCTGAAAATGAAGTTGAGTTTGCGTCTGGATCTCAATTTCAAAATGATATTAGTAATAAACTAATGCGACTTGAAGAACCTTCACAGATTTTGCCTTTTCCTTTGGCGCTACCTTGCGGTAGTAGAAATACCAAGTAATTGCATATTTCCCATTCTAAATTTTTTTTATATTTAATGATTAAAATTATTTTTAAATATTTACTGCTTAGCTTTCTAACAACGTAATGATTAAATTATATGAAATTTTTGGATTTATTTAAAAAAGTATTTGATGTATTTAAATTATTTCTAAAATACATTTAAACATATAAATACCTATAGTGTGCAATATCCTGTATAGTAATTTTTTAAATATTAAACATTTTGTGATTAAATAAGTAAAATCTTCAATTCTTTAGCATCTCTAGCTCTGATAGTGAAATTACATCATCTTCATCAAGTGAAGAAATATGTCACGACGAGGAAGTCGAAGAGCAATTTGAAAAACTAAATCCGAACATTTCTTTTAAACAAAAAATACATAATTGGTCTATTAAAAATATTTCATGTCTCAATAATAGAATGTTATCTGAGCTATTGTGTATTTTAAAACTGAACATAATGAATTTCCAAAAACAGCTACAACATTTTTACAAACTAAAAGTTCAAAAGTGTTGTTAAACTTATGTTAGGTTGTAACCGGACACGTAGGTGTACGCGCGATACGACTCAATCATTTAAATCTCCGAAAATGTTGAAAATTCGTGAAACACGGTCGCCACTCGATTTTACCCGTTAAACCGAGAAAGGTAAGTATACTACTAACCGTATCTGTCGACTAATTCCCCTTTTTCTCTTTTTCAGGTGTTCCGGACTACTGCTGGCCGCACGGCGCCGATGGATGGATGGACCTCCTTCGTAAAAGCCGCTTACTACCAACGATGCTCTGGACCACTGGATCGTCACGGATGTCACACCGTCAGGATCGTCGCAGAATCTCAGGTAAGTATCGTATACGGTATACGTATAACGTAATTAATTAATTAATGTGCATTGACTCGCACTTGATTTATTTGTAGGAACGGTGATCTCGCGTGTATCTACCGCTTAGAAGGTGACTCAGGACAGGTCACGGGATATCGTCGAATGATTTCAGACACTGAAGATATCACTTTTATATAACAATGTATTTATTCAATAAATTCTGAATAAATAGTCATTACAGTTCGATCAACGATGATTTACAGTCACTCGTGGTGTATCAACGTTATCGTATATCACAGTTCGCGTGTCGCGTGTAAAATTCGACAATTCTCGAATAATCACGAATGTTCGTCCGCAACATGGGTATCACCGGTCGTTGTGAGAATATCGTATATTCTCCCGCGTGATTGTCCTTTGTTTCGTATACGGATGTATATAATCGCGCTATTCGTTATAAGTCGCACGCACTAATCGACGCTACGTGATATATCCGGATATCGCTCCGTACGCGGGCCTCGCCGGTTGTCAGTGAGATTCTCCTTGTTCGAGAACGTTCGCGAATACTTGACAGTTTCGTGTATTGAGTTGTCTCTCTGGGATCTCCCGGACGACTAACCGTTATCGATATGCGTATATCTCACGCTATCTTTCACTATACGCGCAATATATAATATTCGCGTTGTACCGGATATCGCTCCGTACGCGGGTCTCCCCGGTTGTATCGAGAACCTTCGTAACACGTCAGAATGAGTTGCTTGTACGAGATCTCCCGGCGGACTGACCACGAGCGCTCGCTCGCTACGTCGCACGTCCCCACGCAGAGGGTTACCCCCACTCTTGTTTGTCTCGAGCGATGATGACGTCACATCGCCTGATCGTCGCTACGCAGGAAATCGATAGATGCGACAAACACGTAGGAATGCCGTATAATCGATATTTCTACCCTCGTAATACTGGAAACGTATCTCGGGATGTATATTTGAGAAATTACATATAACATATGATATGCTTTTACATGTATTCACAGGTACGGCGCAATTTCGTTATTTATTAATATATAACATCGCCTCTTATCACAGATGATCCTTATATCCTAATATAGCGGGAAATAACGCATTTTCCCGGCGATGACGTTCTTGCAGGAAGTTAGTTGCAGAACGATCAAATTTAAATTGCAACGCTATAGTCATGCTAATTTGCGTCCCTCAAGGACCCTCCGAACGGTTATTTCACTTTTTTCACATTCTGCAGTGGTCTTCCTGCAGAATCGTCGGACTAGAACGGGACCTTGACGGAGGTGTCAATTAGGGTCTCGCAAGCGCACCTATGGTGGACTTTTCCTCGAGGAAGGTGTCTGCAACGATTTTGTTGCAGAGGGTTCGTAGAACGACGGGAGTCGGTCAGTGGGCTTCCTTGGGACTCAGCGAAGTCATCCCTGTCGTTTGTTCCTGTAGATGATGTTCCTGCAGGAAGTTACCTGCAGCCAGGTCGGACCAGGGTGAAACTTGGTATGGGGCCTAATTAGGACCTCGGTAGGCCATTGGTAACGGTCGTTTGATCGCGCGAGGTCTCTGCAAGATTTTCACTGCAGAGAGGTTAGGGTTCTCGGAGAGTGCTATGAACGTCTTCTCCGACGCATGGCGAACACGCTGGTTACGCTCATTGACCCGGATTGTGTCAATGTGATGCTCCTGTATCGTACGCGTAGTACGATGTCGATATCGCTATCCCGACGTCCGTCGGCAGACACACGGCTCGCATCTTACGCGGTTGTAAGCGTGTCACGCTTGATACGCTTATATACGCGGTAAAATGAGTAATTGATACACGCCCCTACGTTATTAACGCTGAATCACGGGTTCTATCCCCTATACACTTATAAACTACTTTAATATGCCGCACCACGCAATGTACGGCGATGATAATGGAATACAAATCAAAATTACGGGGAAGAAACCCAAAAGAAACTATATAAATCGGATCTGACTGTCCGTCATCTGACAACGCGCTTAATACTACGGGCGTATATGTATATCTATGTATATATGGAAATTGCCTAAGTGGCACGCAAAACGATAAGAATATACTATATATATATATATATGTGGGCAAACGAACAAGAAACGGAAAATAAAACGAATGTGCCCATAAACATAATAATACTGAGCACTAGACGACTCACTCGGCCTCGGTGTCACTGTTGACCTCGCTCGGCGGCACCGCTGCAGCCTCCGGCTGCATCCTCCCCGTCTGACATTCGTCACGAGGCACTCGTGACGGAGGGCAGGTTGTCGTATGCGCCGGTGTCGCTGAACGTGACCGCTCCGCTGTCTCGAGTCGACGCTTCTCGCGCCACTCCTCGTCCTCGGCCTCGAGAATGCGTCGCGTCTCGAGCTTCGAGGTCTGCGCTGCTCGGCGGGTGCTTCTGGTTGGCGCAGGACTCTGTCGTCCAGCCGCCAACATCTGCATATATGACGGCAGTCGTTGTCTCGATGTTCCTAATGACGCTCGTCCGCTTGTCCGTCTTCATGTTGACTTGGTCGATAGCTCGAGTACCTGGACGTTCAGTTGCTGTTCGGCGCACTCGTCTCGGCTTGGTGGTCGTGCCATTATTTCTTCGATGAGATCGTAGTACGCCGCCCTTTCGGCCGTTTCAGCCGGTGTGCGCCAACACTCAGTGGTGGTAGTTGACGCGGGCGATTCGCCTGGAGGATCTCCGATGATCTCTTTAATCGGGGTCGACGTCGCCATCGCCGGTGCCTCGGGTAGCGGTTGCTCCGGTATGTCGCATCGTGGAGTGCGCGGTATACCACCCTCGCGCAGCGAAATGCACGACGCCAATGACTCGCGGTCGTCCTCTGGCGCCGCGATGTCACCTGGCTGGCCCGTCACCGCTGCCATCGGCAATCTTCCATCAGCCATGTCGATGGTGATTTTTAGTGGCTGCAAGGCTTCCAGCGCTTCTCCCGGTCCTGGACATATTGCCGCTGTGAAGTCGACGGTACCCCGCTGCTTCCCGGTCACCGCGTCAATGATCGGCTGACCTTTCATCGGCTCGGGACTTGCGGTTTTCACAGCATCGAAATCCGCTAACGCCTGTAGTAGAGCGTTATTTTCCGCCTGCAGTTGTTGCACCGCCTGCGGACTGAAGTCCTCGTCGGGTGGAATACGACGGACCATATCTCGCACCTTTTTCGCTATATCGCGCTTTCGCTCCCTCTCGGCACAAAAGGTTGCGCAACGCGCGACTGTCGCGAGATTCTCCGCGAGATTCTCCTCTGGGTCATCTTTCGGATCATTGGCGTGATCCTTCTCCATTTTCGCGCGAATCGTACGACGTGCACGGTACGGCGTCTGGAGATCGACTGATGCTCCTGCCGGTGCTCCCTCCTTATATAGCCCCAGGGCCAGGAACGTATCCCTTGACTCGGGACCCTTCTCCTTATGGAAATTTCTCTCTCTTCATTCGTAGTGGTTAGAACATTATTATTATTGATAATTAATGTTCGTTTGGTTGCAAATTCAACATCAGGGACGTATATAGGGTCCCTGGTGCCCCCTTTTGGAAAATTTTCCCCGATTTGTTCGCTATCTTCCACGATCATTCGGGCCGACTTTTCCGAGTATTCCTCATGTATTTCTGTCATCTTTAACGGATTTCCGTGATGTTTCACGAAAGTTTCGCCGATTCGATGAATTTCATCATGTTCACGTGTCGGGTGATCGCCGCTGCCGTCTACCCTCGCTCCATCGTCACTCGTGTCCGCTGGTCGGTTGATTCGCTTGTGTGTAGTGTCCACGGCGGTGGTATCCGCCTCACAAGCCTCTCCGCCATCGTTATCGCATCGACTCGCTTCCTCTGGGCTTATCATGGTAGTTTTGTCGGTTTCGGGCATCCCCTTGGTAATAACGTGCATATACACGGCATCATCATTATCGCTTTCTCCGCTAGACTCGACAAATTCAATTTCGTCGTCGGAGATTGCGATTGATCGATGATCTGTCGTCTCGTCGTCCGAGATCGACAATGGTCTGCTTGGCTCCTCCTCGTTGCCGTCGTCGTCGTCGTCGTCGTCCTCGTGGTCATCTACGTTGACGATGGCACGCTCATCCGCGTCGGATGGCTCCCCGTCGACGGTGATATCGTCATCTCTACCCGATGACTCCCCGTCATCGTTGACTTCTGGGATGTCCTCATCCTCTTCGCCGGATGGCTCCCCGTCATTCTCGGCTTGTCGTTCGTCATCTTCGTAACGCGCTTCACGGTGCGGGCGTAATTGTCGCGCATTAAATACGCCCATCGCCTGGCCGTCCAACTCTTCCACAAGGTATGCATTTGGCCGTATTACTCGCTGTATGCGATACGGTCCTTCGTACACCAAGTGTATCTTCCTAGTTAGACGCCTACCAGCGTCGGACCTACGGTGTAATTTGACCCACACCATTTGTCCTTCTTCGTATCGCGCTACTTCGTGTTTATCCGCCTGCTTCTTCCGCTTTTGCGCCGCTTGTTCGAGACGCTGACGTGCCGATTCTATCTTACGTCGCCACGGCATCTCTTCGACGTCGAGAGGAATTAATCTTGGATCGATCGTTAAACGGCCTATCTTGCCGCAATTTAATTCGCGCGGTGTAAAACCGGTCGACGAATGAGTCGTATCGTTAAGCACTTCCTCGGCGCGGCTGACTATTCTATGCCACGCGTGTTGGCGATCGCTCGCGTATGCTCGCATAATTCGCCCTAATTCGCGCATAACTCGTTCAACGGGATTGGACTGCGGATTGTACGGTGACGTTTTGCGGGGATCGAAACCCTTTTCTCGCGCAAAGTTACGCCATCGATTTGTAATGAATTGTCCACCGTTGTCAGTCAATATCGCTCTAGGTATACCGATCTCTCTAAAGAACTCATTCTCAAGAATCTCCATGATGGTATCTAATTTTTGATCCTTCATGGGATACAGTTTAACGAATTTCGAAAATTGATCCATTATCACCAATACATATCTATATCCATATCCGGTTCTCGGTCATGGTCCGAATATGTCAAGCGACAGCGTATCGCCCGGTGCATCCGGTAACTCATAGTACTCGGTGCCCACTGTGGGTCTCGTATAATACTTTGTCGCCTGACAGACCTCACAGGACGCTACTACGTCACGCGCGATTCTATCAAAATTCGCGCCTCTGAAGTAGCTCTTTAGAAAATCCGTCACCTTATCAGTACCAAAGTGGACAACTAATTTGTGGATTTCCCTAGTTATTCTCCACGTGACCCTTCGTGGTAACGCGATTCTATCAGTATCGTTGTATCTCACGCGCAATATTCCCTCTCTTTCATAGATATTATCGGGATCTACGCGCGCTTGTCTCTGCAATTTCTCGTCATTTCTCTGCGCGTCTTTAATCAAGTCTACCCACGCGGACGTATCGACACCCTCTCGTGCGTCGTGGATGATCGCGATACGCTTAATTTCGCTTGTCGTATCTCCCGTTGTATTACGCCTCGAGAGTATGTCAGCTATCGCGTTGTCTTTTCCGGGTAAATGTACGATTTCTAGGTCAAATTCTTGCATGAATCTGAACCATCTCGCGATTCGGCCATTATTATGTACGCACGTGCTGAGAAATTGCAGAGCTTGATGGTCCGTATATACTTTTACGTGACGTCCCATCAGTAGTGTATGCCATTTTCGTAACGCGAATATCAGCGCAAGACACTCCAATTCGGTGGTAGTGTAATTAAGTTCCGCGCCTTTCAAGCTACGACTGGCGTATGCCACTGTCTGTTTGATTTCCTCGGAATCTCGATTATATTGATATAATCTCGCGCCTAAACCTGATCTAGCCGCATCCACGTATATACCAAACGAGTATCCCGGTTGTATCAGATAGAGTTCCGGTGCCTCTTGAAACGCTTGTTTAATTCGATTAAAGGCTTCTTGGTGTTCGCGCGTCCAGACAAATTTCTGGCCCTTCTTCAATAAACCTTCCAATGGCTTTGTCAATCTGGCGAGGTTTTTAATGAATCGTCTATCCCAATTCACCAGGCCCAAAAATGATTGAACTTGTTTTTTATTGGTAGGCCTTTTGAAGGATGCAATAGATACACGCGTCTCCTCGTTTATCTCCGCCTTAATCTCGCTAAACGTGTGGCCCAAAAACTTTATTTCATCACGTAGAAATTCACATTTCTCGCGATTCAATTTGAAACCCGCTCTTTCGAGCTTCGTCAATACATAATTTACGTGATAGAGATGTTCCTCTAACGTTTCGGACGCTATTAACACGTCATCCAAATAGATTGTCGTGAATTCGTTCACGCCTAACGCATCGTCCATCGCGCGCGTAAACGAAGCACCTGCTGTCTTAAGTCCGAAGGGCATACGTAGGAAGACGTATGACTGCCCGTCGAACAGAAAGCCTGTATACTGTCTAGATTCCTTTTCCAATGGAATCTGCCAGAATGCATTTGATATATCGAGAGTGGTGAAATATCGTTTTCGCCAACGCGTCTAAATACCTCCTCTATAGTCGGCGGTTGAGCATGGTCATTACGCATATGTTTGTTGATCTCGCGCGCGTCGAGACACAGACGTATATCGCCATTTTTCTTGACAACCACGACTAATGGGTTAATATACTGCGTCGCTTGTTTCTCAACGACACCCTGTTTCTCTAACTCTCGGATATACGCTCTTACACGATCTAAATGTTTGTCCGGTATTGAGTATGTTTTACGCTTATACGGCTTGGTTATCGACATTTCGATTTTATGCTCGTAATTCACCGCTCTACCCATTTTACCATCGAACAATTTCGCATGATCGTTCAAAATTTCTTCCAATTTCGCATTCGCGTCTTCGCTTCTAATAAGATTCACGCACGCATGCGATTGTATCGATTTTCTAAATTTTACGTTAATATTTTCGTCGCACGACAATAGCATGCTATAACGCATCTGAAAGTCTATACCTAGCACTACCTCGAATGCTAATTTTTCGACTACGTAAAATTCGTGAATAAATTTCTTCTCTCGATACTCGAACATTATTCGCGCTTTTGACGCTACGGTCGTTCCTCGTTCCGAGAACGCTCCTTTCAACGCGAATTTCTTTATCGGTTGAATATCAATAAACACACCTGTCTCGCGTAAATTATCGAAACAAGTTTTTGTTATCGCAGTAATCTGCGAACCTGTATCGATTAAAGCTTTAACTTTGATTCGATCGAACATCATTACGATCATCGGCAATTCATCTAGGACGGCTCTTTTTTTATGTTCCGCTAGCATTTCTTCGTCTAGCTCGGAAATTATTTCACGTGTACGTATGATATTCAACGGATTTCGCGACCTTTCCGCGCTCGGTTCACCCTCGCGCGTTATCGCGTTACATTCTTTATCACTGTCACGCGATTCTACGCTTTCGCGATCGCTATTCTTATTTTTCGCGAGATCTGCGTCACCTGTCGTGATCGTCGCAACTTTTCGTCCGCGATCCTTATCGACGTAACGCTCGCGATTCGACGAGAAATTATTTCGATTTTTATCGTCTCTATTATATCCGGATCGCCATTTACCGCGATTCTCCGGTCTTTCACGCGAATATCGCGTTTCTCTCGGTTTCGCGTCCTCGTCGCTCGTATTCGGCAATTCGACTATTCCGACACCCTCTTTGTCCCTACGCGCCGCGTCTGGTGATTCCGATCTCTTCTAACCTGACGATTTCTTAAACGGCGAATTTCTCGTCGCATCGCGTCTCGGAAGTTTGTCATCACGGATATCCCTTCGAGCGTTAGCGCTACTTCGACTCGGTGTCGCGTCTTTACCGCTCGATTGACGATTTTCGCGTTTATCGTTAGATCTGCGCGCATCCGCGCGCAATCTACGCGTTTCTCTCTCGTTTTCGAGAGTATCCAGCATTGCGATAAATTCGCTCACGTTACGCACCACCGACGGTCTGAGCTCCCGCGTGATGTCCGCATCGAAATGCTCACGAACGGTTTGTATGATCTCGTCGTCGGTCATGGGCGGTGTCAGCGTTTTCGCTTGACGAGCTAAATTTAACGCGTATTCAGTCATGGACATGCCTCCTGACTTGAATCTACCGAAATATATCATTTGACGAAATCTCATCTGGGCTTGAGTGCCCCAAAAGTGTTGTCTGAAGAGACATTTTATCTGCTCAATATCTTCCGCGTATTGCAGCTCGAACCATTGGGCCGCTGCGCCTTTCATACATCTACCAAAATAACACAGCTGTTCGTCCTCCGGGACTGCCTCGTATCTCGCGAATTTTTCAAACTTGTCGAGAAATCTTATCGGATTCTGGCTGTCTGTCTTACCGCGAAAATTGAGCTCGTCGAAGGGATTTTTCAACCAACCCCCTCGTGGTAATCTTACGCGCATCGGGACTAAATCTAACACGGCGTTATCCGGCGCCCTATCTATCTCACACGCATTCGGATCGATTTTTTTTCTATCGTGATTCGACGGTCGTTCCGATTCTGTGTTCTGGGTATCGATAGATTCGCGTCTCTGTTGCCGCATTTGTGCCCTAAGTATCTCCAATTGTTCGGTTAACTCTTGGATTTGACGATACAACTGCGCTTCGTTATCCGTCGGCATATCCGCTGCGACGGTGTCGCGTTCGCGACTCAAATTGACTGGTGCGGTCGTATGATCCGCTATTTGCAATAAATTATCATTTATATTGCTATCTACCAATAACGCATTATCGCGCTCCGTCTCCGCGCCTCCAGATGCATG
Organism: Harpagoxenus sublaevis; assembly: GCA_030770355.1. Taxonomy (NCBI): domain Eukaryota; kingdom Metazoa; phylum Arthropoda; class Insecta; order Hymenoptera; family Formicidae; genus Harpagoxenus; species Harpagoxenus sublaevis. The sequence continues at coordinate 23,986 of JASTWR010002176.1, forward strand.
TCGCGATCTGGTTCGATTGGCGATAGGAAGAACAGGAGTATGCTGCACGTTAGCCATTCTATCGGCTCTCGGTGTGCAGTAATTTCTGCCACGCGTACCTCTTTTCGGCCCTATTTTGCCTAATCGCGTATAATTCGTTTCGCAACAGACAACGTTAACACACACGTCCGCGCGTTACTCGTGACGCGATCGTTATAAATCACGACGGATCTCGCGTCACTTATACGCACGTTCTCGCGACGGTTGTTCGTTAATCCGCTTATATCTGTCCACACTTGATTGTCGTAACACTGCTTCTAATTCAATTACCACGGTCGCAATTATAATCACTCGCCAGTTATTCTTCGAATAAATGTGCGAACAGTGCCAGGTAATATATTTAACATTCGGACGAGATTATCGAAGTCCTGTCACGGTCGCCAGTTATTACACAAATTACTAAGCGTAACGGGTAACACTGGCTAGGTAATATGCATAATAAGCGTCTCGCCGACCGCTTGGCGTTTGATTAGACGGTTGCAGGTTCTTTCTTCGCGTTGTGAACTTGCGAACGAATTATCTATCTAACGCAGGCTAATACACTGTAACCGGACACGTAGGTGTACGCGCGATACGACTCATTCATTTAAATCTCCGAAAATGTTGAAAATTCGTGAAACACGGTCGCCACTCGATTTTACCCGTTAAACCGAGAAAGGTAAGTATACTACTAACCGTATCTGTCGACTAATTCCCCTTTTTCTCTTTTTCAGGTGTTCCGGACTACTGCTGGCCGCACGGCGCCGATGGATGGATGGACCTCCTTCGTAAAAGCCGCTTACTACCAACGATGCTCTGGACCACTGGATCGTCACGGATGTCACACCGTCAGGATCGTCGCAGAATCTCAGGTAAGTATCGTATACGGTATACGTATAACGTAATTAATTAATTAATGTGCATTGACTCGCACTTGATTATTTGTAGGAACGGTGATCTCGCGTGTATCTACCGCTTAGAAGGTGACTCAGGACAGGTCACGGGATATCGTCG
>JASTWR010002178.1:0-25007 GCA_030770355.1 Harpagoxenus sublaevis
ATGCAATGTATGTATGTATGCAATGTATGTATGTAATGTATGCATGTATGTATGCAATGTATGTATGCAATGTATGTATGTATGTATGCAATGTATGTATGTATGTATGCAATGTATGTATGTATGTAATGTATGCAATGTATGTATGTAGCAATGTATGTATGCAATGTATGTATGTATGTATGCAATGTGTATGTATGTATGTATGCAATGTATGTATGTATGTATGCAATGTATGTATGTATGTATGTATGCAATTAGTATGTATGTATGCAATGTCATGTATGTATGTATGTATGTATGCCAATGTATGTATGTATGTATTGCAATGTATGTATGTATGTATGTATGCAATGTATGTATGTATGTATGATGCAATGTATGTATGTATGTATGTATGCAATGTATGTATGTATGTATGCAATGTATGTATGCAATGTATGTATGTATGCAATGTATGTATGTATGTATGCAATTTGTATGTATGTATGTATGCAATGTATGTATGTATGTATGCAATGTATGTATGTATGTATGTATGCAATGTATGTATGTATGTATGCAATGTATGTATGTATGTATGTATGCAATGTATGTATGTATGTATGCAATGTATGTATGTATGTATGTATGCAATGTATGTATGTATGTATGCAATGTATGTATGTATGATGCAATGTATGTATGTATGTATGCAATGTATGTATGTATGTATGTATGCAATGTATGTATGTATGTATGCAATGTATGTATGTATGTATGTATGCAATGTATGTATGTATGTATGCAATGTATGTATGTATGTATGCAATGTATGTATGTATGTTATGTAAATTATGTATGCAATGTATGTATGTATGTATGCAATGCAGTATGTATGTATGCAAGTATGTATGTATGTATGTAATGTATGTATGCTAATGTATGTATGTATGTATGTATGTGCAATGTATGTATGTATGTATGCAATGTATGTATGTATGTATGCAATGTATGTATGTATGTATGCATGTATGTATGTATGTATGTATGCAATGTATGTATGTATGTATGCAATGTATGTATGTATGTATGCAATGTATGTATGTATGTATGTATGCAATCGTATGTATGTATGTATGCAATGTATGTATGTATGTATGCAATGTATGTATGCATATGTATGTATGCAATGTATGTAGTATGCAATGTATGCAATGTATGTATGCAAGTATGTATGTATGCCAATGTATGTATGTGCAATGTATGTATGCAATGATATGTATGTATGCAATGTATGTATGTATGCTATGTATGTATGTATGCAATTGTTGTATGTATGCAATGGTATGTATGTATGTATGTATGCAATGTATGTATGTATGTATGTATGCAATGTATGTATGTATGTATGTATGCAATGTATGTATGTATGTATGTATGCAATGTATGTATGTATGTATGTATGCATGTATGTATGTATGTATGTATGCATATGTATGTATGTATGTATGCAATGTATGTATGTATGTATGTATGCAATGTATGTATGTATGTATGTATGCAATGTATGTATGTATGTATGTATGCAATGTATGAATATGTATGTATGTATGCAATGTATGATGTATGTATGTATGCAATGTATGATGTATGTATGTATGCAATGTATGTATGTATGTATGCAATGTATGTATGTAGTATGCAATGTATGTATGTATGTATGTATGCAATGTATGTATGCATATGTATGTATGCAATGTATGTAATGTATGTATGCAATGTATGTATGTATGTATGTATGCAATGTATGTATGTATGAATGTATGCAATGTATGTATGCAATGTATGTATGATATGTATGTATGTATGTATGCAATGTATGTATGCATGTATGCAATGTATGTATGCTACTGTATGTATGCAATGTATGTATGTATGCTAATGTATGCAATGTAATGTATGTAATGTATGTATGCAATGTATGTATGAATGTATGTATGTATGCAATGTATGTATGCTATGTATGCAATGTATGTATGCTAATGTATGTATGCAATGTATGTATGTATGTATGTATGCAATGTATGTATGTATATGTATGCAATGTATGTATGTATGTATGTATGCAATGTATGTATGTATGTATGCAATGTATGTATGTATGTATGTATGCAATGTATGTATGTATGTATGCAATGTATGTATGTATGTATGCAATGTATGTATGTATGTATGTATGCAATGTATGTATGTATGTATGCAATGTATGTATGTATGTATGCAATGTATGTATGTATGTATGCAATGTATGTATGTATGGTATGCAATGTATGTATGTATGTATGTATGCAATGTATGTATGTATGTATGCAATGTATGTATGTATGTATGTATGCAATGTATGTATGTATGTATGCAATGTATGTATGTATGTATGCAATGTATGTATGTATGTATGCAATGTATGTATGTATGTATGTATGCAATGTATGTAGTATGTATGTATGTATGCAATGTATGTATGTATGTATGCAATGTATGTATGTATGTATGCAATGTATGTATGTATGTATGCAATGTATGTAGTATGCAATGTATGTATGCAATGTATGTATGTATGCAATGTATGTATGCAATGTATGCAATGTATGTATGCAATATGTATGTATGCAATGTATGTATGCATGTATGCAATGTATGTATGCAATGTATGATGATGCAATGGATGTATGTATGCAATGTATGTATGCAATGTATGCAATGTATGTATGCAAGTATGTATGTATGCAATGTATGTATGTATGCAATGTATGTATGCAATGTATGTATGTATGTATGTATGCAATGTATGTATGTATGCAATGTATGCAATGTATGTATGCAATTGTATGTATGCAATGTATGTAGTATGTATGCAATGTATGTATGCAATGTATTGTATGTATGCAATGTATGTATGCAATGTATGCAATGTATGTATGCAATGTATGTATTGTATGCAATGTATGTATTGCAATGTATGTATGTATGCTATGTATGTATGTATGCAATGTATGGTATGTATGTATGGTATGTATGCAATGTATGTATGTATGTATGTATGATGTATGTATGTATGTATGCAATGTATGTATGTATGTATGCAATGTATGTATGTATGTATGCAATGTATGTATGTATGCAGTATGTATGTATGTATGCATGTATGTATGTATGTATGCAATGTATGTATGTATGTATGCAATGTATGTATGTATGTATGCAATGTATGTATGTATGTATGCAATGTATGTATGTATGTATGCAATGTATGTATGTATGTATGCAATGTATGTATGTATGTATGCAATGTATGTATGTATGTATGCAATGTATGTATGTATGTATGCAATGTATGTATGTATGTATGGCAATGTATGTATGTCTGTATGCAATGTATGTATGTATATGCAATGTATGTATGTATGTATGCAATGTATGTATGTATGTATGCAATGTATGTATGTATGTATGCAATGTATGTATGCAATGTATGTATGCAATGTATGTATGTATGCAATGTATGTATGCAATGTATGTATGCATGTATGCATGTATGTATGCAATGTATGTATGCAATGTATGTATGTATATGCAATGTATGTATGCAATGTATGTATGCAATGTATGTATGTATTAGCAATGTATGTATGCAATGTATGCAATGTATGTATGCATGTATGAATGCAGTATGTATGTATGCAATGTATGTATGTATGAATGTATGTATGCAATGTATGCAATGTATGTATGCAATGTATGTATGCAATGTATGTATGTATGCAATGTATGTATGCAATGTATGCAATGTATGTATTGCAATGTATGTATGCAATGTAATGATGTATTGCAATGTATGTATGCAATGTATGCAATGTATGTATGCAATGTATGTATTGCAATGTATGTATGTATGCAATGTATGTATGCAATGTATGCAATGTATGTATGCAATGTATGTTATGCAATGTATGTATGTATGCAATGTATGTATGCAATGTATGCAATGTATGTATGCAATGTATGTATGCAATGTATGTATGTATGCAATGTATGTATGCAATGTATGCAATGTATGTATGCAATGTATGTATGCAATGTATGTATGTATGCAATGTATGTATGCAATGTATGCAATGTATGTATGCAATGTATGTATGCAATGTATGTATGTATGCAATGTATGTATGCAATGTATGCAATGTATGTATGCAATGTATGTATGCAATGTATGTATGTATGCAATGTATGTATGCAATGTATGCAATGTATGTATGCAATGTATGTATGCAATGTATGTATGTATGCAATGTATGTATGCAATGTATGCAATGTATGTATGCAATGTATGTATGCAATGTATGTATGTATGCAATGTATGTATGCAATGTATGCAATGTATGTATGCAATGTATGTATGCAATGTATGTATGTATGCAATGTATGTATGCAATGTATGCAATGTATGTATGCAATGTATGTAGCAATGTATGTAGTATGCATGTATGTATGCAATGTATGCAATGTATGTATGCAATGTATTGTTATGCAATTATGTATGTATGATGCAATGTATGTATGCAATGTATGCAATGTATGTTGAGCAATGTATGTATGGCAATGTATGTATGTATGCAATGTATGTAGCAATGTATGTATGCAATGTATGTATGCAATGTATGTATGTATGCATGTATGTATGCAATGTATGCAATGTATGTATGCAATGTATGTATGCAATGTATGTATGTATGCAATGTATGCAATGTATGTATGCAATGTATGTATGCAATGTATGTATGTATGCAATGTATGTATGCAATGTATGCAATGTATGTATGAATGTATGTATGCAATGTATGTATGTAGCATGTATGTATGCAATGTATGAATGTATGTATGCAATGTATGTATGCAATGTATGTATGCCAATGTATGTATGCAATGTATGTATGCAATGTATGCTATGTATGTATGCAATGTATGTATGCATATGTATGTATGCAATGTATGCAATGTATGTATGCAATGTATGTATGCATGTATGTATGTATGCAATGTATGTATGTATGCAATGTATGCAATGTATGTATGCAATGTATGTATGCAATGTATGTATGTATGTATGCAATGTATGTATGCAATGTATGTATGTATGCAATGTATGTATGCAATGTATGCAATGTATGTATGCAATGTATGTATGCAATGTATGTATGTATGCAATGTATGTATGCAATGTATGCAATGTATGTATGCAATGTATGTATGCAATGTATGTATGTATGCAATGTATGTATGCAATGTATGCAATGTATGTATGCAATGTATGTATGCAATGTATGTATGTATGCAATGTATGTATGCAATGTATGTATGCAATGTATGTATGCAATGTATGTATGCAATGTATGTATGTATGCAATGTATGTATGCAATGTATGCAATGTATGTATGCAATGTATGTATGCAATGTATGTATGCAATGTATGTATGTATGTATGCAATGTATGTATGTATGTATGTATGCAATGTATGTATGTATGTATGCAATGTATGTATGTATGTATGCAATGTATGTATGTATGTATGTATGTATGTATGCAATGTATATGTATGTATGTATGTATGTATGCAATGTATGTATGTGTATGTATGCAATGTATGCATGTATGTATGCAATGCAATGTATGCAATGTATGTATGCATGCAATGTATGCATGTATGTATGCATGCAATGTATGCGTGTATGTATGCATGCAATGTATGCGTGTATGTATGCATGCAATGTATGCGGTATGTATGCATGCAATGTATGCGTGTATGTATGCATGCAATGTATGCAATGTATGTATGCATGCAATGTATGCGTGTGTATGTATGCATGCAATGTATGCGTGTATGTATGCATGCAATGTATGCGTGTATGTATGCATGCAATGTATGCGGTATGTATGCATGCAATGTATGCGTGTATGTATGCATGCAATGTATGCGTGTATGTATGTATGCAATGTATGCGTGTATGTATGCATGCAATGTATGCAATGTATGTATGCATGCAATGTATGCGTGTATGTATGCATGCAATGTATGCATGTATGTATGCATGCAATGTATGCAATGTATGTATGCATGCAATGTATGCGTGTATGTATGCATGCAATGTATGCAATGTATGTATGCATGCAATGTATGCATGTATGTATGCATGCAATGTATGCGTGTATGTATGCATGCAATGTATGCAATGTATGTATGCATGCAATGTATGCGTGTATGTATGCATGCAATGTATGCATGTATGTATGCATGCAATGTATGCGTGTATGTATGCATGCAATGTATGCGTGTATGTATGCATGCAATGTATGCAATGTATGTATGCATGCAATGTATGCGTGTATGTATGCATGCAATGTATGCGTGTATGTATGCATGCAATGTATGCAATGTATGTATGCATGCAATGTATGCGTGTATGTATGCATGCAATGTATGTATGTATGTATGTATGCAATGTATGTATGTATGTATGCATGCAATGTATGTATGTATGTATGCATGCAATGTATGTATGTATGTATGCATGCAATGTATGCGTGTATGTATGCATGCAATGTATGCGTGTATGTATGCATGCAATGTATGCGTGTATGTATGCATGCAATGTATGCGTGTATGTATGCATGCAATGTATGCGTGTATGTATGCATGCAATGTATGCGTGTATGTATGCATGCAATGTATGCGTGTATGTATGCATGCAATGTATGCGTGTATGTATGCATGCAATGTATGCGTGTATGTATGCATGCAATGTATGCGTGTATGTATGTATGCAATGTATGTATGCGTGTATGTATGCATGCAATGTATGCGTGTATGTATGCATGCAATGTATGCAATGTATGTATGCATGCAATGTATGCGTGTATGTATGCATGCAATGTATGCAATGTATGTATGCATGCAATGTATGTATGTGTATGTATGCATGCAATGTATGCGTGTATGTATGCACTGCAATGTATGCGTGTATGTATGCACTGCAATGTATGCGTGTATGTATGCACTGCAATGTATGCGTGTATGTATGCACTGCAATGTATGCGTGTATGTATGCACTGCAATGTATGCGTGTATGTATGCACGCAATGTATGCGTGTATGTATGCACGCAATGTATGCGTGTATGTATGCACGCAATGTATGCGTGTATGTATGCACGCAATGTATGCGTGTATGTATGCATGCAATGTATGCGTGTATGTATGCATGCAATGTATGCGTGTATGTATGCATGCAATGTATGCGTGTATGTATGCATGCAATGTATGCGTGTATGTATGCATGCAATGTATGCGTGTATGTATGCATGCAATGTATGCGTGTATGTATGCATGCAATGTATGCGTGTATGTATGCATGCAATGTATGCGTGTATGTATGCATGCAATGTATGCGTGTATGTATGCATGCAATGTATGCGTGTATGTATGCATGCAATGTATGCGTGTATGTATGCATGCAATGTATGCGTGTATGTATGCATGCAATGTATGCGTGTATGTATGCATGCAATGTATGCGTGTATGTATGCATGCAATGTATGCGTGTATGTATGCATGCAATGTATGCGTGTATGTATGCATGCAATGTATGCGTGTATGTATGCATGCAATGTATGCGTGTATGTATGCATGCAATGTATGCGTGTATGTATGCATGCAATGTATGCGTGTATGTATGCATGCAATGTATGCGTGTATGTATGCATGCAATGTATGCGTGTATGTATGCATGCAATGTATGCGTGTATGTATGCATGCAATGTATGCGTGTATGTATGCATGCAATGTATGCGTGTATGTATGCATGCAATGTATGCGTGTATGTATGCATGCAATGTATGCGTGTATGTATGCATGCAATGTATGCGTGTATGTATGCATGCAATGTATGCGTGTATGTATGCATGCAATGTATGCGTGTATGTATGCATGCAATGTATGCGTGTATGTATGCATGCAATGTATGCGTGTATGTATGCATGCAATGTATGCGTGTATGTATGCATGCAATGTATGCGTGTATGTATGCATGCAATGTATGCGTGTATGTATGCATGCAATGTATGCGTGTATGTATGCATGCAATGTATGCGTGTATGTATGCATGCAATGTATGCGTGTATGTATGCATGCAATGTATGCGTGTATGTATGCATGCAATGTATGCGTGTATGTATGCATGCAATGTATGCGTGTATGTATGCATGCAATGTATGCGTGTATGTATGCATGCAATGTATGCGTGTATGTATGCATGCAATGTATGTGTGTATGTATGCATGCAATGTATGTGTGTATGTATGCATGCAATGTATGTGTGTATGTATGCATGCAATGTATGTGTGTATGTATGCAATGTATGTTATGTATGCATGCAATGTATGTGTGTATGTATGCATGCAATGTATGTGTGTATGTATGCATGCAATGTATGTGTGTATGTATGCATGCAATGTATGTGTGTATGTATGCATGCAATGTATGTGTGTATGTATGCATGCAATGTATGTGTGTATGTATGCATGCAATGTATGTATGTATGTATGCATGCAATGTATGTATGTATGTATGCATGCAATGTATGTATGTATGTATGTCATGCAATGTATGTATGTATGTATGCATGCAATGTATGTATGTATGTATGTATGCAATGTATGTATGTATGTATGTATGCAATGTATGTATGTATGTATGTATGCAATGTATGTATGTATGTATGCAATGTATGTATGTATGTATGTATGCAATGTATGTATGTATGTATGTATGCAATGTATGTATGTATGTATGTATGCAATGTATGTATGTATGTATGTATGCAATGTATGTATGTATGTATGTATGCAATGTATGTATGTATGTATGTATGCAATGTATGTATGTATGTATGCAATGTATGTATGTATGTATGTATGCAATGTATGTATGTATGTATGCAATGTATGTATGTATGTATGTATGCAATGTATGTATGTATGTATGCAATGTATGTATGTATGTATGCAATGTATGTATGTATGTATGTATGCAATGTATGTATGTATGTATGCAATGTATGTATGTATGTATGTATGCAATGTATGTATGTATGTATGCAATGTATGTATGTATGTATGTATGCAATGTATGTATGTATGTATGCAATGTATGTATGTATGTATGTATGCAATGTATGTATGTATGTATGCAATGTATGTATGTATGTATGTATGCAATGTATGTATGTATGTATGCAATGTATGTATGTATGTATGTATGCAATGTATGTATGTATGTATGCAATGTATGTATGTATGTATGTATGCAATGTATGTATGTATGTATGCAATGTATGTATGTATGTATGTATGCAATGTATGTATGTATGTATGCAATGTATGTATGTATGTATGTATGCAATGTATGTATGTATGTATGCAATGTATGTATGTATGTATGTATGCAATGTATGTATGTATGTATGTATGCAATGTATGTATGTATGTATGCAATGTATGTATGTATGTATGTATGCAATGTATGTATGTATGTATGCAATGTATGTATGTATGTATGTATGCAATGTATGTATGTATGTATGCAATGTATGTATGTATGTATGTATGCAATGTATGTATGTATGTATGCAATGTATGTATGTATGTATGTATGCAATGTATGTATGTATGTATGCAATGTATGTATGTATGTATGCAATGTATGTATGTATGTATGCAATGTATGTATGTATGTATGCAATGTATGTATGTATGTATGCAATGTATGTATGTATGTATGCAATGTATGTATGTATGTATGCAATGTATGTATGTATGTATGCAATGTATGTATGTATGTATGCAATGTATGTATGTATGTATGCAATGTATGTATGTATGTATGCAATGTATGTATGTATGTATGCAATGTATGTATGTATGTATGCAATGTATGTATGCAATGTATGCAATGTATGTATGCAATGTATGTATGCAATGTATGTATGTATGCAATGTATGTATGCAATGTATGCAATGTATGTATGCAATGTATGTATGCAATGTATGTATGTATGCAATGTATGTATGCAATGTATGCAATGTATGTATGCAATGTATGTATGCAATGTATGTATGTATGCAATGTATGTATGCAATGTATGCAATGTATGTATGCAATGTATGTATGCAATGTATGTATGTATGCAATGTATGTATGCAATGTATGCAATGTATGTATGCAATGTATGTATGCAATGTATGTATGTATGCAATGTATGTATGCAATGTATGCAATGTATGTATGCAATGTATGTATGCAATGTATGTATGTATGCAATGTATGTATGCAATGTATGCAATGTATGTATGCAATGTATGTATGCAATGTATGTATGTATGCAATGTATGTATGCAATGTATGCAATGTATGTATGCAATGTATGTATGCAATGTATGTATGTATGCAATGTATGTATGCAATGTATGCAATGTATGTATGCAATGTATGTATGCAATGTATGTATGTATGCAATGTATGTATGCAATGTATGCAATGTATGTATGCAATGTATGTATGCAATGTATGTATGTATGCAATGTATGTATGCAATGTATGCAATGTATGTATGCAATGTATGTATGCAATGTATGTATGTATGCAATGTATGTATGTATGCAATGTATGTATGCAATGTATGCAATGTATGTATGCAATGTATGTATGTATGCAATGTATGGTATGCAATGTATGCAATGTATGTATGCAATGTATGTATGCAATGTATGTATGTATGCAATGTATGTATGCAATGTATGCAATGTATGTATGCAATGTATGTATGCAATGTATGTATGTATGCAATGTATGTATGCAATGTATGCAATGTATGTATGCAATGTATGTATGCAATGTATGTATGTATGCAATGTATGTATGCAATGTATGCAATGTATGTATGCAATGTATGTATGCAATGTATGTATGTATGCAATGTATGTATGCAATGTATGCAATGTATGTATGCAATGTATGTATGCAATGTATGTATGTATGCAATGTATGTATGTATGTATGCAATGTATGTATGTATGTATGTATGCAATGTATGTATGTATGTATGTATGCAATGTATGTATGTATGTATGTATGCAATGTATGTATGTATGTATGTATGCAATGTATGTATGTATGTATGTATGCAATGTATGTATGTATGTATGTATGCAATGTATGTATGTATGTATGTATGCAATGTATGTATGTATGTATGTATGCAATGTATGTATGTATGTATGTATGCAATGTATGTATGTATGTATGTATGCAATGTATGTATGTATGTATGTATGCAATGTATGTATGTATGTATGTATGCAATGTATGTATGTATGTATGTATGCAATGTATGTATGTATGTATGTATGCAATGTATGTATGTATGTATGTATGCAATGTATGTATGTATGTATGTATGCAATGTATGTATGTATGTATGTATGCAATGTATGTATGTATGTATGTATGCAATGTATGTATGTATGTATGTATGCAATGTATGTATGTATGTATGTATGCAATGTATGTATGTATGTATGTATGCAATGTATGTATGTATGTATGTATGCAATGTATGTATGTATGTATGTATGCAATGTATGTATGTATGTATGTATGCAATGTATGTATGTATGTATGTATGCAATGTATGTATGTATGTATGTATGCAATGTATGTATGTATGTATGTATGTATGCAATGTATGTATGTATGTATGTATGCAATGTATGTATGTATGTATGTATGCAATGTATGTATGTATGTATGTATGCAATGTATGTATGTATGTATGTATGCAATGTATGTATGTATGTATGTATGCAATGTATGTATGTATGTATGTATGCAATGTATGTATGTATGTATGTATGCAATGTATGTATGTATGTATGTATGCAATGTATGCAATGTATGTATGTATGCAATGTATGTATGCAATGTATGCAATGTATGTATGCATAATGCATGTAGTATGCAATGTATGTATGCAATGTATGCCATGTATGTATGCAATGTATGTTGCAATGTATGTATGTATGCAATGTATGTATGTAGTATGCAATGTATGTATGCAATGTATGTATGTAGATGCATGTATGTATGCAATGTATGTAATGCAATGTATGATGTGCAATGTATGTATGTAATGTATGTATGTATGCAATGTATGTAATGGTATGTATGCAATGTATGTATGCAATGTATGTATTGTATGTATGTATGTATGCAATGTATGCAATGTATGTATGCAATGTATGTATGCATGTATGTAATGTATGCATGTATGTATGCAAGTATGCATGTATGTATGCAATGTATGTATGCAATGTATGTATGTATGCAATGTAGTATGCAATGTATGCATGTATGTATGCAATGTATGTATGTATGTATGCAATGTATGTATGTATGTATGCAATGTATGTATGTATGTATGCAATGTATGTATGTATGTATGCAATGTATGTATGTATGTATGCAATGTATGTATGTATGTATGCAATGTATGTATGTATGTATGCAATGTATGTATGTATGTATGCAATGTATGTATGTATGTATGCAATGTATGTATGTATGTATGCAATGTATGTATGTATGTATGCAATGTATGTATGTATGTATGCAATGTATGTATGTATGTATGCAATGTATGTATGTATGTATGCAATGTATGTATGTATGTATGCAATGTATGTATGTATGTATGCAATGTATGTATGTATGTATGCAATGTATGTATGTATGTATGCAATGTATGTATGTATGTATGCAATGTATGTATGTATGTATGCAATGTATGTATGTATGTATGCAATGTATGTATGTATGTATGCAATGTATGTATGTATGTATGCAATGTATGTATGTATGTATGCAATGTATGTATGTATGTATGCAATGTATGTATGTATGCAATGTATGTATGCAATGTATGCAATGTATGTATGCAATGTATGTATGCAATGTATGAATGTATGTATGCAATGTATGTATGTATGCAATGTATGTATGCAATGTATGCAATGTATGTATGCAATGTATGTATGTATGCAATGTATGTATGTATGCAATGTATGTATGCATGTATGCAATGTATGTATGCAATGTATGTATGTATGCAATGTATGTATGTATGCAATGTATGTATGCAATGTATGCAATGTATGTATGCAATGTATGTATGCAATGTATGTATGTATGCAATGTATGTATGCAATGTATGTATGCAATGTATGTATGTATGCAATGTATGTATGCATGTATGCAATGTATGCAATGTATGTATGCAATGTATGCAATGTATGTATGTATGCAATGTATGTATGTGTATGCAATGTATGTATGCAATGTATGTATGCAATGTATGCATGTATGTATGCAATGTATGTATGCAATGTATGTATGTATGCAATGTATGTATGCAATGTATGCAATGTATGTATGCAATGTATGTATGCAATGTATGTATGTATGCAATGTATGTATGCAATGTATGCAATGTATGTATGCAATGTATGTATGCAATGTATGTATGTATGCAATGTATGTATGCAATGTATGCAATGTATGTATGCAATGTATGTATGCAATGTATGTATGTATGCAATGTATGTATGCAATGTATGCAAGTGTATGTATGCAATGTATGTATGCAATGTATGTATGTATGCAATGTATGTATGCAATGTATGCAATGTAATGTATGCAATGTATGTATGTATGCAAATGTATTTATGCACATGTATGCAATGTATGTATGCAATTATGATGCAATGTATGTATGTAGCAATGTATGTATGCAATGTATGCAGTATGTATGCAATGATGTATGCAAGATGTATGTATGTATGCATGTTAATGTATGCAATGTATGTAATGTATTATGCAATGTATGTATGCAATGTAGTATGTAGGCAATGTATGTATGCAATGTATGTGCATGTATTATGCAATGTATGTATGTATGCAATGTATGTATGCAATGTATGCAATGTATGTATGCAATGTATGTATGCAATGTATGGATGTATGCAATGTATGTATGCAATGTATGCAATGTAGTGTATGCAATGTATGTATGCAATGTAGTATGTATGCAATGTATGTATGCAATGTATGCAATGTATGTATGCAATGTATGTATGTATGCAATGTAATGTATGTATGCAATGTATGTATGGCATGTATGCAATGTATGTATGCAATGTATGTATGCAATGTATGTATGTATGCAATGTATGTATGCATGTATGCAATGTATGTAATGTCATGTATGTATGCAATGTATGTATGTATGCAATGTGATGTATGCAATGTATGCAATGTATGTATGACAATGTATGTATGGCAATGTATGTATGTATGCAATGTATGTATGAGTATGTATGCAATGTATGTATGTATGTATGTATGCAATGTATGTATGTATGTATGTATGCAATGTATGTATGTATGTATGTATGCAATGTATGTATGTATGTATGTATGCAATGTATGTATGTATGTATGTATTATGCATGTATGTATGTATGTATGTATGCAATGTATGTATGTATGTATGTATGCAATGTATGTATGTTGTATGTATGCAATGTATGTTATGTATGTATGGCACTGTATGTATGTATGTATGCCAATGTATGTATGTATGTTATGTATGCAATGTATGTATGTATGTATGTATGCAATGTATGTATGTATGTATGTATGCAATGTATGTATGTATGTATGCAATGTATGTATGTATGTATGTATGCAATGTATGTATGTATGTATGTATGCAATGTATGTATGTATGTATGTATGCAATGTATGTATGTATGTATGTATGCAATGTATGTATGTATGTATGTATGCAATGTATGTATGTATGATATGTATGCAATGTATGTATGTATGTATGCATGTATGTATGTATGTATGGCAATGTATGTATGTATGCAATGTATGTATGTATGTATGCAATGTATGTATGTATGTATGTATGTATGCAATGTATGTATATGTATGCAATGTATGTATGTATGTATGTATGCAATGTATGTATGTATGTATGTATGCATGTAATGTATGTATGTATGTATGCAATGTATGTATGTATGTATGCAATGTATGTATGTATGTATGCAATGTATGTATGATTGTATGCAATGTATGTATGTATGTATGCATGTATGTATGTATGTATGCAATGTATGTATGTATGTATGCAATGTATGTATGTATGTATTGCAATGTATGTATGTATGTATGCAATGTATGTATATGTATGTATGCAATGTATGTATGTATGTATTGCAATGTATGTATGTATGTATGCAATATGTATGTATGTATGCAATGTATGTATGTGTAATGTATGCAATGTATGTATGTATGTATGCAATGTATGTATGTATGTATGCAATGTATGTAGGTATGTATGCAATGTATGTATGTATGTATGCAATGTATGTATGTATGTATGCAATGTATGTATGTATGTATGCAATGTATGTATGTATGTATGCAATGTATGTATGTATGTATGCAATGTATGTATGTATGTATGCAATGTATGTATGTATGTATGCAATGTATGTATGTATGTATGCAATGTATGTATGTATGTATGCAATGTATGTATGTATGATGCAATGTATGTATGCAATGTATGCAATGTATGTATGCAATGTATGTATGTATGCAATGTATGTATGTATGTATGCAATGTATGTATGCAATGTATGCAATGTATGTATGCAATGTATGTATGCAATGTATGTATGTATGCAATGTATGTATGCAATGTATGCAATGTATGTATGCAATGTATGTATGTATGCAATGTATGTATGCAATGTATGTATGCAATGTATGCAATGTATGTATGTATGTATGTATGCAATGTATGTATGTATGTATGTATGCAATGTATGTATGTATGTATGTATGCAATGTATGTATGTATGTATGTATGCAATGTATGTATGTATGTATGTATGCAATGTATGTATGTATGTATGTATGCAATGTATGTATGTATGTATGTATGTATGCAATGTATGTATGTATGTATGTATGTATGCAATGTATGTATGTATGTATGTATGCAATGTATGTATGTATGTATGTATGCAATGTATGTATGTATGTATGTATGCAATGTATGTATGTATGTATGTATGCAATGTATGTATGTATGTATGTATGCAATGTATGTATGTATGTATGTATGCAATGTATGTATGTATGTATGTATGCAATGTATGTATGTATGTATGTATGCAATGTATGTATGTATGTATGCAATGTATGTATGTATGTATGTATGCAATGTATGTATGTATGTATGTATGCAATGTATGTATGTATGTATGTATGCAATGTATGTATGTATGTATGTATGCAATGTATGTATGTATGTATGTATGCAATGTATGTATGTATGTATGCAATGTATGTATGTATGTATGTATGTATGCAATGTATGTATGTATGTATGTATGCAATGTATGTATGTATGTATGCAATGTATGTATGTATGTATGCAATGTATGTATGTATGTATGCAATGTATGTATGTATGTATGCAATGTATGTATGTATGTATGCAATGTATGTATGTATGTATGCATGTATGTATGTATGTATGCAATGTATGTATGTATGTATGCAATGTATGTATGTATGTATGCAATGTATGTATGTATGTATGCAATGTATGTATGTATGTATGCAATGTATGTATGTATGTATGCAATGTATGTATGTATGTATGCAATGTATGTATGTATGTATGCAATGTATGTATGTATGTATGCAATGTATGTATGTATGTATGCAATGTATGTATGTATGTATGCAATGTATGTATGTATGCAATGTATGTATGTATGCAATGTATGTATGTATGTATGCAATGTATGTATGTATGTATGCAATGTATGTATGTATGTATGCAATGTATGTATGTATGTATGTATGCAATGTATGCAATGTATGTATGTATGCAATGTATGTATGCAATGTATGCAATGTATGTATGCAATGTATGTATGCAATGTATGCAATGTATGTATGCAATGTATGTATGTATGCAATGTATGTATGCAATGTATGCAATGTATGTATGCAATGTATGTATGTATGCAATGTATGTATGTATGCAATGTATGTATGCAATGTATGCAATGTATGTATGCAATGTATGTATGTATGCAATGTATGTATGTATGCAATGTATGTATGCAATGTATGTATGTATGTATGTATGCAATGTATGTATGTATGTATGTATGCAATGTATGTATGTATGTATGTATGCAATGTATGTATGTATGTATGCAATGTATGTATGCAATGTATGTATGTATGCAATGTATGTATGCAATGTATGCAATGTATGTATGCAATGTATGTATGTATGCAATGTATGTATGCAATGTATGTATGTATGCAATGTATGTATGTATGCAATGTATGTATGTATGCAATGTATGTATGCAATGTATGTATGTATGTATGTATGTATGCAATGTATGTATGTATGTATGTATGCAATGTATGTATGCAATGTATGTATGTATGCAATGTATGTATGCAATGTATGCAATGTATGTATGCAATGTATGTATGTATGCAATGTATGTATGTATGCAATGTATGTATGCAATGTATGTATGTATGTATGTATGCAATGTATGTATGTATGTATGTATGCAATGTATGTATGTATGTATGTATGCAATGTATGTATGTATGTATGCAATGTATGTATGCAATGTATGTATGTATGCAATGTATGTATGCAATGTATGCAATGTATGTATGCAATGTATGTATGCAATGTATGTATGTATGCAATGTATGTATGCAATGTATGTATGTATGCAATGTATGTATGTATGCAATGTATGTATGTATGCAATGTATGTATGCAATGTATGCAATGTATGTATGCAATGTATGTATGCAATGTATGTATGTATGCAATGTATGTATGCAATGTATGCAATGTATGTATGCAATGTATGTATGCAATGTATGTATGTATGCAATGTATGTATGCAATGTATGCAATGTATGTATGCAATGTATGTATGCAATGTATGTATGTATGCAATGTATGTATGCAATGTATGCAATGTATGTATGCAATGTATGTATGCAATGTATGTATGTATGCAATGTATGTATGCAATGTATGCAATGTATGTATGCAATGTATGTATGCAATGTATGTATGTATGCAATGTATGTATGCAATGTATGCAATGTATGTATGCAATGTATGTATGTATGTATGTATGTATGCAATGTATGCAATGTATGTATGCAATGTATGTATGCAATGTATGTATGTATGCAATGTATGTATGTATGCAATGTATGTATGCAATGTATGCAATGTATGTATGCAATGTATGTATGCAATGTATGTATGTATGCAATGTATGTATGCAATGTATGCAATGTATGTATGCAATGTATGTATGCAATGTATGTATGTATGCAATGTATGTATGCAATGTATGCAATGTATGTATGCAATGTATGTATGCAATGTATGTATGTATGCAATGTATGTATGCAATGTATGCAATGTATGTATGCAATGTATGTATGCAATGTATGTATGTATGCAATGTATGCAATGTATGTATGCAATGTATGTATGCAATGTATGTATGTATGCAATGTATGTATGCAATGTATGCAATGTATGTATGCAATGTATGTATGCAATGTATGCAATGTATGTATGCAATGTATGTATGCAATGTATGTATGTATGCAATGTATGTATGCAATGTATGCAATGTATGTATGCAATGTATGTATGTATGCAATGTATGTATGCAATGTATGCAATGTATGTATGCAATGTATGTATGCAATGTATGTATGTATGCAATGTATGCAATGTATGTATGCAATGTATGTATGTATGCAATGTATGTATGCAATGTATGCAATGTATGTATGCAATGTATGTATGCAATGTATGTATGTATGCAATGTATGTATGCAATGTATGCAATGTATGTATGCAATGTATGTATGCAATGTATGTATGTATGCAATGTATGTATGCAATGTATGCAATGTATGTATGCAATGTATGTATGCAATGTATGTATGTATGCAATGTATGTATGCAATGTATGTATGTATGCAATGTATGTATGCAATGTATGCAATGTATGTATGCAATGTATGTATGCAATGTATGTATGTATGCAATGTATGTATGCAATGTATGCAATGTATGTATGCAATGTATGTATGCAATGTATGTATGTATGCAATGTATGTATGCAATGTATGCAATGTATGCAATGTATGTATGTATGCAATGTATGTATGCAATGTATGCAATGTATGTATGCAATGTATGTATGCAATGTATGTATGTATGCAATGTATGTATGCAATGTATGTATGTATGCAATGTATGTATGTATGTATGCAATGTATGTATGCAATGTATGTATGCATGTATGTATGTATGCAATGTATGTATGCAATGTATGCAATGTATGTATGCAATGTATGTATGCAATGTATGTATGTATGCAATGTATGTATGCAATGTATGCAATGTATGTATGCAATGTATGTATGCAATGTATGTATGTATGCAATGTATGTATGCAATGTATGCAATGTATGTATGCAATGTATGTATGCAATGTATGTATGTATGCAATGTATGTATGCAATGTATGCAATGTATGTATGCAATGTATGTATGTATGCAATGTATGTATGTATGCAATGTATGTATGCAATGTATGCAATGTATGTATGCAATGTATGTATGCAATGTATGTATGTATGCAATGTATGTATGCAATGTATGCAATGTATGTATGCAATGTATGTATGCAATGTATGTATGTATGCAATGTATGTATGCAATGTATGCAATGTATGTATGCAATGTATGTATGCAATGTATGTATGTATGCAATGTATGTATGCAATGTATGCAATGTATGTATGCAATGTATGTATGCAATGTATGTATGTATGCAATGTATGTATGCAATGTATGCAATGTATGTATGCATGTATGTATGCAATGTATGTATGTATGCAATGTATGTATGCATGTATGCAATGTATGTATGCAATGTATGTATGCAATGTATGTATGTATGCAATGTATGTATGCAATGTATGCAATGTATGTATGTATGCAATGTATGCAATGTATGTATGTATGCAATGTATGTATGCAATGTATGCAATGTATGTATGTATGCAATGTATGCAATGTATGTATGTATGCAATGTATGCAATGTATGTATGTATGCAATGTATGCAATGTATGTATGTATGCAATGTATGCAATGTATGTATGTATGCAATGTATGCAATGTATGTATGTATGCAATGTATGCAATGTATGTATGTATGCAATGTATGCAATGTATGTATGTATGCAATGTATGCAATGTATGTATGTATGCAATGTATGCAATGTATGTATGTATGCAATGTATGCAATGTATGTATGTATGCAATGTATGCAATGTATGCAATGTATGCAATGTATGCAATGTATGCAATGTATGCAATGTATGCAATGTATGTATGTATGCAATGTATGCAATGTATGTATGTATGCAATGTATGCAATGTATGCAATGTATGCAATGTATGTATGTATGCAATGTATGCAATGTATGTATGTATGCAATGTATGCAATGTATGTATGTATGCAATGTATGCAATGTATGTATGTATGCAATGTATGCAATGTATGTATGTATGCAATGTATGCAATGTATGTATGTATGCAATGTATGCAATGTATGTATGTATGCAATGTATGCAATGTATGTATGTATGCAATGTATGTATGCAATGTATGTATGTATGCATGTATGCATGTAATGTATGGAATGTATGTATGCAAGTGTTATGTATGCAATGTATGCAATGTATGCATGTATGCAAGTATGCAATTGTATGTATGTATGCAATGTATGCAATGTATGTATGTATGCAATGTATGCAATGTATGTATGTATGCAATGTATGCAATGATGTATGTATGCAATGTATGCAATGTATGTATGTTGCAATGTATGCAATGTATGTATGTATGCAATGTATGCAATGTATGTATGTATGCAATGTATGCAAGTGTATGTATGTTGCAATGTATGCAATGTATGTATGTATGCAATGTATGCAATGTATGTATGTATGCAATGTATGCAATGTATGTATGTATGCAATGTATGCAATGTATGTATGTATGCAATGTATGCAATGTATGTATGTATGCAATGTATGCAATGTATGTATGTATGCAATGTATGCAATGTATGTCATGTATGCAATGTATGCAATGTATGTATGTATGCAATGTATGCAATGTATGTATGTATGCAATGTATGCAATGTATGTATGTATGCAATGTATGCAATGTATGTATGTATGCAATGTATGCAATGTATGTATGTATGCAATGTATGTATGCAATGTATGCAATGTATGTATGCAATGTATGTATGCAATGTATGTATGTATGCAATGTATGTATGTATGCAATGTATGTATGCAATGTATGCAATGTATGTATGCATGTATGTATGCAATGTATGTAAATGTATGCAATGTATGTATGCAATGTATGTATGCAATGTATGTATGCATGTATGTATGCAATGTATGTATGTATGCAATGTATGTATGCAATGTATGCAATGTATGTATGCAATGCAATGTATGCAATGTATGTATGCAATGTATGTATGTATGCATGTATGTATGCAATGTATGCAATGTATGTATGCATGTATGTATGTATGTATGTATGTATGCAATGTATGCAATGTATGTATGCAATGTATGTATGTATGTATGTATGTATGTATGTATGTATGCAATGTATGCAATGTATGTATGCAATGTATGTATGAATGTATGCGTGTATGTGTATGTATGCAATGTATGCGTATGTATGTATGCATGTATGTTGTATGTATGTATGTATGCAATGTATGCAATGTATGTATGCAATGTAATGTATGTATGCAATGTATGTATGCAATGTATGCAATGTATGTATGCAATGTATGTATGCAATGTATGTATGTATGCAATGTATGCAATGTATGTATGCAATGTATGTATGTATGCAATGTTGTATGCAATGTATGCAATGTATGTATGCAATGTATGTATGCATGTATGTATGTATGCAATGTATGTATGCAATGTATGCAATGTATGTATGCAATGTATGTATGCAATGTATGTATGTATGCAATGTATGTATGCAATGTATGCAATGTATGTATGCAATGTATGCAATGTATGTATGTATGCAGTATGTATGCAATGTATGTATGTATGCAATGTATGTATGCAATGTATGCAATGTATGTAGCAATGTATGTATGCAATGTATGTATGTACTGCAATGTATGTATGCAATGTATGCAATGTATGTATTGCAATGTATGTATGCAATGTATGTATGTATGCAATGTATGTATGCAATGTATGCAATGTATGTATGCAATGTATGTATGCAATGTATTTATGTATGCAATGTATGTATGCAATTTTATGCAATGTATGTATGCAATGTATGTATGCAATGTATGTATGGATGTAATGCATGTATGTATGCAAGGTATGTATTGCAATGTATGTATGCAATGTATGTATGCAATGTATGTATGTAATGCAATGTATGTATGCAATGTATGCAATGTATGTATGCAATGTATGTATGCAATGTATGTATGTATGCAATGTATGTATGCAATGTATGCAATGTAGTAGCAATGTATGTATTGCATGTATGTATGTATTCATGTATGTATGCTATGTAATGCAATGTATGTATGCAATGTATGTATGTATGCAATGTATGTATGCAATGTATGCAATGTATGTATGCAATGTATGTATGCATGTATGTATGTATGCAATGTATGTATGTATGTATGCAATGTATGTATGCAATGTATGTATGCAATGTATGTATGTATGCAATGTATGTATGTATGTATGCAATGTATGTATGCAATGTATGTGCAATGTATGTATGTATGCAATGTATGTATGCAATGTATGCAATGTATGTATGTAATGTATGTAATGTATGCAATGTATGTATGTATGCAATGTATGTATGCAATGTATGTATGTATGCAATGTATGTATGTATGTATGTATGTATGCATGTATGTATGCATGTATGCAATGTATGTATGCAATGTATGTATGCAATGTATGTATGCATGTATGTATGCAATGTATGCAATGTATGTATGCAATGTATGTATGCATGTATGTATGTATGCAATGTATGTATGTATGTATGCAATGTATGTATGTATGTATGTATGCAATGTATGTATGTATGTATGTATGCATGTATGTATGTATGTAATGTATGCAATATGTATGTATGTATGTATGCAATGTATGTATGTATGTATGTATGCAATGTATGTATGTATGTATGTATGTATGTATGTATGTATGTATGCAATGTATGTATGTATGTATGTATGCAATGTATGTATGTATGTATGTATGCAATGTATGTATGTATGTATGTATGCAATGTATGTATGTATGTATGTATGCAATGTATGTATGTATGTATGTATGCAATGTATGTATGTATGTATGCAATGTATGTATGTATGTATGCAATGTATGTATGTATGTATGCAATGTATGTATGTATGTATGCAATGTATGTATGTATGTATGCAATGTATGTATGTATGTATGCATGTATGTATGTGTATGTATGCATGTATGTATGTATGTATGTATGCAATGTATGTTGTATGTATGTATGCAATGTATGTATGTATGTATGTATGCAATGTATGTATGTATGTATGCAATGTATGTTGTATGTATGTATGCAATGTATGTTTATGTATGCATGTATGCAATGTATGTATGTATGTATGTATGTATGTATGTATGTATGTATGTATGTATGTATGTATGTATGTATGTATTATGTATGCAATGTATGTATGTATGTATGTATGCATGTATGTATTATGTATGTATGCAATGTATGTATGTATGTATGTATGCAATGTATGATATGTAATGTATGGTATGTATGCAATGTATGTATGTATGTATGCAATGTATGTATGTATGTATGTATGCAATGTATGTATGTATGTATGTATGTATGTATGTATGTTAGTATGTATGCAATGTAAATGTATGTATGTATGTATGCATGTATGTATGTATGCATGTATGTATATATGCAATGTATGTAAGGCAAATGTATGCATGTAATTGTATGTATGTATGGTAGCAATGTAATGTATGTATTATGTATGCAATGTATGTAAAGTATGTATGTATGCAATGTATGTATGTATGTATATGCATGTATGTATGTATGTATGTATGCAATGTATGTATGTATGTAGATGCAATGTATGCATGTATGTATGTATGCAATGTATGCAATGTATGTATGTATGCAATGTAATGTATGTATGTATGTATGCAATGTATGTTTATGTAGTATGCAATGTATGTATGTATGTATGTATGTATGTATGTATTATGTAATGTATGTATGTCAATGTATGTAGGTATGTATGGATGCATGTATGCATGTATGTATGTATCATGTATGTATGTATGTATGTATGCAATGTATGTAGGTATGTATGTATGCATGTATGTATGTATGTATGCAATGTATGTATGTATGTATGCAATGTATGTATGTATGTATGCCAATGTATGTAATGTATGTATGCATGTATGTATGTAATGTATGCACGTTGTATGTATGTATGCAATGTATGTATGTATGTATGCAATGTATGGTATGTATTTATGCATGTATGTATGTATGTAT
>JASTWR010002177.1:0-25008 GCA_030770355.1 Harpagoxenus sublaevis
CCCTCTCCCATCACCTCATCATTTCGATTTTCGATCAAATTGATGGAACTAATGCTGCACGCTGCAGCGCGCACGGATTGGACGACTTAATTTGTTAAATAAATTACTCAGTGAATAATGGCCGGAGAGAAAAGTGACAGAGGAACTTTGTCTTAAAATTTTACCCTCTTCACCGCCTCAAAGGTTAATTATCAATTCTGGGACACCCTATATAGTCTATATATTGTGTCATACAATTCGGGTATGGTAGCAATCAAGCGTATATTCTGTATATATTATCATGACTTAGGAGACTATAAACTAGCGTTAAATAGCAGTACGTGCCATAAAAAAAAGCTACGTACTGGATGGTCCAAACTCTCTTGTTAATAGACACCTGTTTGAAATAAAGTAATGCTCTTCAATTCTTTAATGCACAAAAAATTGATGCACTAAAATTCACACTTATTAAGTCTTGTCAGAAATCGGGTTAATAAAATATTAAAGATATTTACACACGCACACAGCCTGCCACAGCCATTTTAAATAAAATTTTGAAATTTTGAGATTGCATTTCTTCCTAACTCCTAATACTATAATATACTATTATCTATCAACGATATACCTAGTATTTGTATTGTGGGAATACTATTGTGTAGGAAAGAATTATTGATTTAACTTTACGAAATTTGTGTTTGCATTCGCGGCAAAACACCTTTTTGAAGATGCGTCCTCGCAATGGGTTCCGCTCGTTTACGTTCCTGTGAAATACGTCGTGCCGACGCGTGCTTCGTCCTCCGGCCTGTGCGAGGGCGTATTAGCAAGAGAACGCAAGGCTGTCAAGTGGAGGGGCAAAAGAGCCAGGGAAGGGGAGCAGATACGGAGTAGAGGGGATACGTACAAGAAAACGGAACACAGCGGAAAGGACGAACATAACAGGTCGAGCGACCGTGCGAATCTGAGCTCCGTATATGTTGCCCAATGGAGTTGCTCCATAACAAACTTCTACGTCTACATAGACAATCGGAATACGCCGGTGAACATTTTGAATTGAAGGACGTGTTAGTACGCAAGATGAATCTCTCGTGTGCGAAATCGTCGTAAACAAGAATAATCTCGCGACTCTCGCGGAAGATTGTGAACGAATGTGACCGAGAAGTTTCACGAGTGAACGTAAAAATCTAATAGCGAGCAGTTTTCGCATGGATATATAAATGGAATTCACTTGGACGCAGTCCTTAAGTTGAATTGTTATTACGTTGAATATGGAATGCAAGTTTTCCTTGGAAAAATAAAGTCCGAGTAATGGTGTACAGGTCGAAAAAGGAAGATTCTCTTTACAACAGCGAGTTTTTGCAACAGTTGTGATAATAGTCCGGGTTTTGTAAACTGTTATGTGAATAGTGACTAGCCTCCTGAAAATGTAGGTGACGATATGACAGCACTGATGCAAACAATGTCCCTATATCACGAATCTGATAAGTGACGCGATGTTACTCACGATTGCAGGAAATGATGCTATTCGCGTAAAAAACGACCAATGATAACGCTATTTTACGTCACGTAGAGTGCCATAAGAACACAAAGTTAGCGGATTGGCTGTTTCCTCCCTGACGGGTTACGATAATTTACAGTGTTGCAACATGACATTTCAAACTTCACAGTCATCCGCGCGATTGACGTTGTATTTTGTAAAAGCAAACACGTAACATATACATACAAAGCAAATAATACATGAAAACAAATTTTTTAAAAAATAAAGTGATCAAAGATTCGAGTTGCCAAGACGATGGTTTTTACAACCTTTACCAGTGTTAATCCCAAAAATCAATTAAACATATACGACGAAAAATATTTATATCTTTGTTTCTTTATTTCGGCCTGCAATGTCCAAACAATGTATGAAATCTGCTAGTAACGAACCCGTAGCTCAGCAGACGCGAGACGTGATTTGACGCAAATTGTTGGCGTGAAGTTTATTGCGGCGAGAGACGGGTCGCCCATTGCATACACAAACGAGCCATCTAGATGGGTTTTCAACGATACAATTGCGAGGAGCGACCCGCCCTAATTGGCAGAGGGATTTTTGTCTCCCCTTAATCCCCTTCTTGCTTGCTCTCATTCTTTCGTTTATTGATACGAAATGAAGCCGACCGGCAACGTCGCGGCGTTTCGGAGACCGTGACAACGTTGCGATGGGTTTCTCTCTTTCTTTTCGGAAGTTTGCCTTCTCTTTCCCTTTACCCCCTCCCATCCTTCGGGTATGAGTTCCATGGGAAAATAAGCGCGATCGTTTCCGCATGATGTGCGTTCACGTCGGTGTGCCGAATGCGAACGTTGGGTGTGATTTTGCGAATTTCATGCCAACGTGACACAAATCTCGACATAAAATCGGTATAAATCCGAACTGCGTATATAGGGGAGACCGAAAACTAGTTGGTACGCTTTTTTTTAATGATTTTTTACACGTAATTAATAAATGGAATACAAGCCGCAAAAAAATTCTTCAATAGCTGTATGCGCATTGTACAACACAAAATAATTTTTAAACTAAATACCTAGTATAATTAACTGTTGCATCAATGAAAATTATAAGGCGACTACATTTTGTAACAACTAGCCCCTATATATAGGGCAAGTTGTTTACACCTACTGGAGTAAGTTGTGACAAATCCAATTTTCAAAGTATAATATATTTAATAAAGAAAAATAACAACATGTAACAACATATGTTATATTTACATTGTTGAGTGCGAAATTATAATATAGATATAATGTAACTCTGATGTTCTGTGTTGACTGGGCGAATGTGTAATAAGAGACGTTAACGGTGAAATCTTACATAGATCAAAATATCTGCCACTGTTGTGCGAGGTATGTGTTACATCAACAAAGTTGGTAGAAATTATAAGTAAAAAGCTGTAACAACATTATACCCCGTCATAGCCCCGGCTTGCCATATTTAGATATTTTGATTATTGCTTAAACAAAAAAATTTTTTAAATGTTTTTAAGACATTAACATAACTGGAAGTTATAATGTTTAAAGTAAAGATTTTAAAGAAACAGTATGAATTATGATATAATGTGACCAGATTTATAAATATAACATTTAATATATTACTGATTCATTTTACTTTCGGCTGTACAAAACTAAAAATATTTTCTGTTTGTGAAAATCTGCTTCTCAGCCTATAAAAATAACTAATTGAAACATTAGGCGCTTTCCATTTACACTCAAGCGAGCTGACAAGGAAAGGTACGGAGGTGTCTCCCTTCGATCTTGATGAGCTTATATATGTTGTTGTGTAGACAAAAATAAGCTGAGATAAGTTTTTTTTTATACGTGCCCATACGCATGTTTAGAGAGTGAACACCCCTTCGAAAAAAATCGACTTTTCTCTTTCGGGCCGAATATCTCCGAACTATAAGAGATAGAAAAGTTTTCAAAAATGGAAATTAAATGGCTTCAAAAGTACTTTAAATAATAACAAAATAATTTTTTTTATTTTTTTAATTTTTAAACACCCCCGCCACCAATACATTTTTTTCAAAATTTGAAATTTTTTTTATCACCAAATGAGAGGTTTTTTTTGCGAATTCAACCATATATGATAAAGTTATGTTACGATAAACCATTTTTGAGAATAATTACAAACGCCTCTGTACACACTCTATAGAGGCGTTTGTAATTATTTCTCAAAAATGGTTTATCGTAACATAACTATCATATATGGTTAAATTCGCAAAAAATAACCTCTTATTTGTCGATTAAAAAATTTTAAAATTTTGAAAAAATGTATTGGTGGCGGGGGTAGGGGGGGTATGTTAAAAATAAAAAAAATAAAAAAATTATTTTGATATTATTTCAAAATTCTTTTAAAGCCATTTAATTTCCATTTTTGTAAACTTCTATCTCTTATAGTTTCGGGGATATTCGACCCGAAAGAGAAAAATCGATTTTTTTCGAAAAGGTGTTCACATGCGTATAAACGTCTAAACATGCGTATGCGTCTAAACATGCGTATGGGCACGTATAAAAAAAGACGTATCTCTTATATTTTTGTTCTACACAACAAAATATATAAAGCTCCTCAAGATCGGAGGGGGACACCTCGTACCTTTCCTTGTGAGTCACTCCGTTATGTGAGTACGTAGACTCAGAATATACGTCAGTTGTTCAGTGAGTAAAAGGAATTTACCTGCTATTTTGATGACAAAGCTATCGCATAACAATACAAGTTCATAATCTCACTTTTAATGTGAGTCTAAGGACACGGTCTCGATTGTAAATAAAAAATTCAGTTGAATCTCACTTGCAATCAGCATCAAAAGGAACGTGCATTTCAACTGAGTTATAACGTCACAAGTGAGAATTAAGGATGTATGGGTGACATCTCAAAGCATTACCAAAAATCTAAAATTTCATACATTGTTCTATTATTACGTCTGAGTACCTGTGTAAAATTTGAGCACAATTCTCTTATTGGTTTAAAAGTTATTGTAATTAAGGATGTATTGGAGGTATTTCAAATATATTCAGAAATGGTTGTAAAATGTTTATAAATTAAATTAAAAATACTCTGTAAAATTTTAGTGATTTAAGAGTTATTTAAGTTTAAAGTTGATAAAATTAACATTATCCCTTATGGAAAATCGACATTTTTGCTGTAAATATAAATAAAATATAAATAAAGCATTAAGATATTCCCTAAACTCTTTTTATGTGTAAAACACATCATTGATATTGTATTTTGTTTCAAAATTTTTTGCTAAAAAATTTTTTTAATTGTTTAAACAATACTAATTATTTAAATGACAAAAAATTATACTCAAACTGTTAACGGTAATCCCTTCTAATATATAAAAAATTTTTGAGTTGTTTTGACATACATGCAGTCTTCTTTTATTGAAAGTTTAACTTTAGCAGGGATTGTGTATGTCCGATACATCCGTACAAAATTACCTTTTACAAAAAGGTAAGAAAAAGGCACCAAGTACACACGTGTTGTATGTATCCTTGAAAAACCTATATTTCTTGTACCTCGAAAAAACCCTAGTAGTATATTATTACAAAAAATTGCGTTATCTTTATTTAATCTAAGTAATTATCTATTACAAAAAAAGAAATAATATCTTTAAATTGCGCCAATTAAATATATATTATCTTGAAAAATAAACTATTGTACTTTTAAATAATTAAACCCAAAGGGTATTATCTTTATAAAAAAAGAAGAAATAAAATCCAAGTATGTATCTATACAATATGTATTTCTATTGAAGTGAAAAATTAATATAAAATGTGAAAAATTTTAGTTTAAAAAAACGGCGCTGCTAAACAAATAATATATATTAATGAAACAATTTCTATAAATGGCCAAAAAGTACTTTAAATTAATGTGTGAAAGTATTTCTACATTCACATTGTAATTATTAATTTAATATTTTAAATTAGTTATTTTTATTGCTTTCAAATATTTTAAAATTTAGCAGCGCCAGTTTTTAACTAAAATTTTTCACATTTTATATTAATTTTTTCACTTCAATAGAAATACATATAGATACATACTTGGATTTTATTTCTTTCTTTTTTTTATAAAGATAATACCCCTTGGGTTTAATTATTTAAAAGTACAATAGTTATTTTTTCAAGATAATATATATTAATTGGCGCAATTTAAAGATATCATTTCTTTTTTGTAATAGATAATTACTTAGATTAAATAAGATAACGCAATTTTTTGTAATAAATATACTACTACTTGGGTTTTTTCGAGGTACAAAGTGATATAGGTTTTCAAGATACATACACCACGCGTGTACATGGTGCCTTTTCCTTACCTTTTGTAAAAGGTAATTTTGTACGAATATCACGCCTTTTGTAGTATTTATATTTAGAACATAGTCTTTTTCACATACTTATATGACCATATGGTATCTGTCATACACACAATTAGAAATCTAAATCTATATGTGTCATATTGATTATATAATTACAGAAATATTATTACAAATATTATTACCAAATACGGTAATTCTATTTATTAAAAACTTACCATGTAATTTCCACCGACTATCCAATTATCGATAATAATTGATCGTCTTAAGCTCCTTTACGACGATCATAATGCTCGTCGTGACAGTATCGTAACCTCATCGATGAGTTGCAACTTGAACTCTGACGATTACGACGCTTGTCTAGCGTTACAACAGTAATCTTTCAGCCTTCTTGACGGGCGAAGAAAAGTGTGTTTATAGATATATTAACATTCATATAATGTTTACGAGAGCTTCTTTGCTTACGACCACGATTTGCAGCGTTACGATAGATGTAGACGCAACTTAATATACATACGATAACTGTCACGACGAGCGTTACGATCGTCGTAATTGAGCTTACGATCCATCGTAACGCTGCGATCGTGATCGTAAGCAAAGAAGCTGTCGTAAACAATATATTCTATGTTAATATATCTAAACTATAACACACACTTTTCTTCGCACGTCGAGAAGGCTGACATGTTAGGTTATACTGTTGTAACGCTAGACAAGCGTCACAATCGTCCCGAGTTCAAGTTGAGTCAACTCATATGATGAGGTTCCGATAGCTGTCATGACGAGCGTTACGATCGTCGTAAGAAGCTTAACATTTACGATAAATGTACGCAGCCTCGCGTACTGAACGACTGAGAGCCACCGCACAAGCCCGTCGTATTGGTAACGTGGCGTAGCGGAACGTAACGTAGGTCAACGCACAAGAAACGTAAGCGGTTACGGCGCACTATACGTGAAAGAAAACGCGAGAGAATCGATCGCGATCCGAGGCACCTATTATATTAGGTATATAATGCATATAAAATATTTTGTATTTAAAATAGAACACTTAACAATTAATAACAGTTAATAACAATTAATAACAATAACAATTTTGCTATACAGGGTGAATCATTGAAGGTGTTAGAGGTTATATTTCTGAAACTGAACAAGATATGAAATTCTTATTTTCCAGCGACTGTTTGATATCGAAGCGAACATTGTGTTACGAAATTAATTTTTTTTTTCATCCGTTTCGATACCAAACAGTTGCTAAAAATAAGAATTTCATATTTCGTTTCAATTTCAGAAATATTAGCCTGTAACACCTTAAATGATTCACCCTGCATATAAATATAATTTTACTAAACTATTTGTAAGTAGTAATAATATAAATATATCAAGTAAGCTTGTATAAATTGGATTTATTTTTATACATATATGATAGGAACAAAGCTGAATATACCGCGTGCATTCAGTTAATTATTGGACGATATTACGTTTGTTGGAAGCACAAGAATAACCACAGTACGAGTTTTGCTTTTCGCATTTATTTAAATATGGATCATCACTATAGCCAGTGTTATAACGAAGATGTACCAGACATGATGTTGGAAGAACATGTAGGTGATACAGATATAGAAAAATTCATCTGCTAACAATATCAGTGTCCCAGAAAAAAGGGGTGATGATTACCTCATCGAATTATACAGAGAAAGAAGATTTCTGTATGACAAAGTCATCAAGACTTTAAAGACAATGAATTAAAAAATAATGCCTGGAAAGAGATTTCATCTATCATGCAAAGTAAAAACACATGGGTAAGTATGGATCTTTTTTTGCAACGTGATAGTATTTGAATTAAATAGAAGAAGATGCCATAATCTTCATAATAATATTATACCAATATGTATCTAATATACTAATAGTATCACTTTTAAATTTTGCATTGGGTTATATAAAATGGTCTTTTAATATAACTTTGCAGGAAATTTTTTATACGGCCTGATATTGTAACAAGGCAAAATGACAAGTTTGAGAGAGAAATATTCCAAATTAAAAAGGAACAAGATTTGAAAAGTGGGAGTGCAGCTTGTATTGCAAGAAAATCTACACTTTTATCTGAATTGTCTTTTCTAGATGTATACATTCAAAGAAGACGGTTACTATCTTTTTATATTAATGCGCGTGCGCGTTGTGTATGTGTGGTGAAATCTGTTACGTATAAGTAGCCAAATTAATACTATTTTTATAATTAATTAATTTTCTTTAATTTGTTATAGAACTTTAACGAACATGAGAGGAAATGATAGAAGAATGTCTCCTTTTTCGTCTAATAAGAATGCAGTTGAATGTCCAGAAAAAAATTACGCAGAAAGTACACAGAATAAAAGAAATTATAAAGAACTTTCAAGCCAAGATGATATCGAAATATTTGCCTGGGTGACGATGAAACACCATCCAAAATATTGAAGAGTGCTACTTCGAAAAAAAAATTGTGATAATAACGACGTTTCTCGTTTAAGTGATGTAGCTATTAATATTGCTAAGCACTAACGACTAATTAAAAAACTGAAGACGTTGGTTCTACATCTGCAGATCAAGCTTTTGCACAATTTATTGTTCTCACTCTACAAACAATGCAAGATTCCGAACGCAATATAAGGCGAAACAAAATATTTCATGTTCTGACAGCACCACTGGAGCAATTAATGTAATCAGATTTTTCATTTTTTCCAGATATTAACGTCTTTTAAACTAAATTCGTTTTGTGTATGTTTACAATTTTATTTTATCTAAAAGTATAGTTTTTTTCTTAATTATTTTATGTTTAATTGTAACCAAAGGACGGTTTTTTAAGTTTTTATTAGAAATATATAGTGGTCATACAATACATACTACTACATAATACTACATGTAAACGAGTGCGAAATTTTATTTTGTTATAAAAATGTTCCCAATTTAGTTCTTACTATACAATAAGTATGTAAATATATATTTTTTTATATAAAAGTACATATTTCTTTAAGTTGAGCTTATAACAAAGCTGTGATATAAGTATATTTTTCAATGAAAGCTTATGCATTAACATAATTGTGTATTTAAAACAACAACAAAAAAATATTTCGTAATTTCTCGGTGCATAACTCGGATCTGTGAAGTTGGCCACGACATTTCTACGAATTTCAAAAAATAACTAAGAGTTCTGGTAGCACTTTCATAGTTCTACAGTTCCTGATAAAAATTAAAAAGAGTTCCGCATTCCTTGTATTAAAAAATCGAATTGAAAAAATGTCGTGCTAACTTCGCGAATCTAGCACGACACTTTCTCCTCTAAATACCAAAACGCGTTGAATATTATAATATTTGACAAGAGTTCCCGATAGTTCTAATCGAATTCCACACATATATACAATTATAGATCAATATTCCACAATTAACATTTTTAAACAATTATGATGCCCGCGCGCAGCATGACGCTTGATGACAAGTGTCGTGCTGAAGATTTTACGCGGTTTAACGATTATTTTTCGACAGTTCTAAAAGAGTTTCTGTGCTTTAGAATTATTTGTAAAAAGGAGTTTCCGGTGATTAACTATTTTTTAAACAATTTTAGCAGGTTACGTCCAGCACGACATTTAGTAAAATGTGTCGTGCTGATGATTTTCTGCGGTTCTGAAGGTAGTTCTCTGTAGTTCTAGCAGAGTTCTATGCTTCAGAATTATTTTTACAAACAGTTCCGACCGTTTACTATTTTTAAAACAATTTTAGCAGTTACGTACAGCACGTAACTTAGTAAAAATGTGTCGTGCTGATGATTTTCTGCGGTTCTGAAAGTAATTCTTGATAGTTCTAGCAGAGTTCTATGCTTCAGAATTATTTTTACAAACAGTTCCGACCGTTACTATTTTTAAACATTTAGCAGTTACGTCAGCACGTCACTTAGTAAAAATGTGTCGTGCTGATGATTTTCTGCGGTTCTGAAGGTAGTTCTTGATAGTTCTAGCAGAGTTCTATGCTTCAGAATTATTTTTACAAACAGTTCCGACCGTTTACTATTTTTAAAACAATTTAGCAGTACGTACAGCACGACGCTTAGTAAAAATGTGTCGTGCTGATGATTTTCTGTGGTTTGAAGGTAGTTCTCGGTAGTTCTAGCAGAGTTCTATGCTTCAGAATTATTTTACAAACAGTTCCGACTGTTTACTATTTTTAAAACAATTTTAGCAATTACGTATAGCACGACGCTTAGTAAAAATGTGTCGTGCTGATTATTTTCTGCGGTTCTGAAGGTAGTTCTCGATAGTTCTAGCAGAGTTCTATGCTTCAGAATTAGGGGTGGAGCAACAAAATCGGGATTGGTGAAAATGTGAAGCAACAAAATCAAAATAATATAATTCGTCGAGAATGTCTTAATAATTCGTGCTGTAAGGTGTTGTGCTAGATAGGAGTATCGGAGGGTAGTTTTCTGATAATAGGGGTGGAGCAACAAAATCGGGATTGATGAAAATGTGAAGCAACAAAATCAAAATAATATAATTCGTCGAGAATGTCTTAATAATTCGTGCTGTAAGGTGTTGTGCTAAATAGGAGTATCGGGGGGGTAGTTTTCTGATGATAGGGGTGGAGCAACAAAATCGGGATTGATGAAAATGTGAAGCAACAAAATCAAAATAATATAATTCGTCGAGAATGTCTTAATAATTCGAACTGTAAGGTGTTGTGCTAGATAGGAATATCGAGGGGTAGTTTTCTGATGATAGGAGTGGAGCAACAAAATCGGGATTGATGAAAATGTGAAGCAACAAAATCAAAATAATATAATTCGTCGAGAATGTCTTAATAATTCGAACTGTAAGGTGTTGTGCTAGATAGGAGTATCGGGGGGTAGTTTTCTGATGGTAGGGGTGGAGCAACAAAATCGGGATTGATAAAATTGTGAAGCAACAAAATCAAATAATATAATTCGTCGAGAATGTCTTAATAATTCGAGCTGTAAGGTGTTGTGCTAGATAGGAATATTGGGGGGTAGTTTTCTGATGATTGGGGTGGAGCAACAAAATCGGGATTGATGAAAATGTGAAGCAACAAAATCAAAATAATATAATCCGTCAAGAATGTCTTAAAAATTCAAGCTGTAAGGTGTTGTGCTAAATAGGAGTATCGGAGGGTAGTTTTCTGATGATAGGGGTGGAGCAACAAAATCGGGATTGATGAAAATGTGAAGCAACAAAATCAAAATAATATAATCCGTCGAGATATTTCTTGAAAGTGGAATTTTGACAGTGTTGTGCTAGATGGGATTAATTAGGGGTAGTTTTCTTATGGTCGGGGTGGTGAAACGGATGTGGGAATGGAGCAACAAATTAGCAACAAAATAGCACTAAATAAATATGACCCTGTTTTTTAATTTATGTTTTTTTTTTATGTGGCTGTGCTAACTTAAACTTAAGCTAGCACAGCCACTGTTTTTTCCGAAATGGCTGCAGCAACAAAATCCCAAATAGAGCAACAAATTAGCAACAAAAAAGCACTAAATTTCTGTATATGTTTTGTTCGATTATGCTAAAGTGGCTGTGTCAGCTTAATAGACGTCTACGTTCCGGTATTCACTGCAAGTACTGAAAATCTATAGCATATACGTGACGTAAACTATAGATTTTCAGTACTCGCAGTGAATATCGGAACGCAGCCTATGACTTTACGTCAAATTAAATATGTAAAATAAATATATAAATTTAAATTCAAGTAATTCAAATTGTATAATTTTTCAGATAATACTATAGAGATACTAATAGTAATTAAATAATATCGATGATTAATATAAAATGCAAAATAAATGCAGCGCCTATTAGAATTTAGTTTTGTACATTATTATGTAATATCAACATCAAGTGTAACTATATTAAGGTGGTTCTTGCAGTACTTTGAAGTCACAAAAACCACTATTGTTACTAGTGACAAATATGAATGATTTAGTATGTAAAAATCAGCATACATTAAAATTAATTATATTCCGTAAGGTTTTTTCTCATTAAACCGTCGCTATATAAACTGAAAATAGCAGAGCGAAGTCACAAATTTGACTAGAGAATGGTAGGACACGCGCCTTGTGTGGCAGCTGACGGCGCTGACGCGTGCGCGTTGCTAAGCAGCCACTCAAGACGGCCGCCATGACTCTTGTGTCGTGTCAAAAGTTGCCGAAAGTTTGTCGAAAGTTTCGCTTTATTTATATACGGTACGGTCAATCAGTTTGGTGTCGCGTCAGTATCTTTAGAAATGTTTATTGCATCGATTAAACAGTTTTTTATTTGTTCATTTACTCGAGAAGTATGAACGTATTCCATGAATGTGCGATTACATGGGATAATAGGGAAAGGGGGGTCAAAATTGGCAAAGTTTACGGACATATATCTCCGGAACCAAGCAATAAAAAATCCGAAATTTTTCAGACACACTAGGAACGTTAACCTTTCATTTAATACTATATTTTCCGGGCTATCTACATTTGACCTAAATGCAAGAACCACCTTAAATCGAATAAGACATGATGTCTTTTATATTGGTATAA
Source organism: Harpagoxenus sublaevis (assembly GCA_030770355.1). Taxonomy (NCBI): domain Eukaryota; kingdom Metazoa; phylum Arthropoda; class Insecta; order Hymenoptera; family Formicidae; genus Harpagoxenus; species Harpagoxenus sublaevis. Next base: position 12,364 of record JASTWR010002177.1, read on the forward strand.
ATATTTGTACAAAATTCTCCTTTCAGCTACGCGAAATCGGTGATCGATACGTGCCATATTCCGCTAAAGAGCATGACATTCATGGGTCACAGTCTCGGCGCACATATAAGTGGCTTCGCTGCAAAGAATCTCCAAAATTCGGGTTATGGCAAGATTCCGCTTCTCATCGGTACCGATCCCGCGGCTCCACTGTTCACACTTCAATCATGCGAGAACAGATTTTGCAAGTCAGACGCCGAACGTGTGGAGGCTCTTCACACATCGGTTCTCGGGATACAATACTCTTTAGCTCACCTTGATTTGTGGTTCAATAACGGATTAAACCAACCAGCATGTGGTGACTAATTACATTTACCTTCTTATAGTAATTTTATTATTAATATCTAGGGAAAACGTCTCTAGAGTAGTTGCCACCAGAAAGAAATTGTGAATAAAGTAAAATTTTTTCTTTTAGGTGGGGTAATCACGGGTGGTCTTAACGTCAACTGCTCACATAATATAGCCGTTCAGTATCTTGCTAATACGTTGTTCGATGATTGTGTATATGTTGGGGTACCTATATTGTAAGTTTGCCTTTTCAATCGATGGCATATTTAAACTTAGGGGAGATCGGGGCGGAGTCGTCACTACAATTATCTCGAAATCTGTATGTTGTGTGAACTCGCCATTAATATTGTAAATGCTACTTATGGTGCCCACATGACCAACGGAGTTTAGTGAGATTAGTGTGCCATATTGTGATTTTCATTAGGCAAACGTGTTTTTGGAGGTCAAAAGTAAAATTTTTTACGCGTCGACAATTTTTAATATCTTAAATAATATTTTCTCTCCAAATCTCAACGTAAGTGATTTTAAAGAGTAATACATGCTAAACACGAATCCAGTAAAGTTTTTTGCATTTTCGTTGATTTCTAATATTTCATGAGCGATCAAACTTGAAATCTGTGTCCGGGACAAAGTCGTCACCTAAGCCACCAGAACGGACTCGTCTGTCACAGACGAAGTCGTCACGACTTTACTCCGGTGGCTTCACAAGTGCGTGCCCTTGTCAGGCTCTGTTTTGACGTGCTTGAACTGTTTCTGTGACATTAATAACAAAGAAGAAAATTGATTTTCTTGCAATTATTTTCTGCCTTCGTGTTTTTAATTAATAAATGTTTACATTTTTCTATTAAAAAATAATTAATAAAATGTAGGTATCCTATCATTTTTCATGATCGAAATTATGTATTTTTATTTAGAATACAGTCCGAGAATAGAGTTGACGACTCCGCTCCGGCAATTTTGACATTTCACAATTTTTTGCACCTTTGTCGTTCTTACTCTATACCGGTTGGACAAAGCGACGTAGACCAAAAATGCCCATATAAATTTTGTAGCAAAGAGTTCACTCTTTATAACGATACACCACATTTCACTAAAATTATTTATTTTGTTGTTAAAAATCAGCACCGAAAAAAAAGTGCCGACTTCGCCCCGGTCTCCCCCTATATCAATCCAACTTTTTGAATTGTTCCTGACCAAAAGTCATATCGAATCGTATTAAACACATTTATAGAAGCTATATTATTACAATTATATGTACATTATGTACTTCTATTTTTTTGCAGACGCAGAATAATCCCGCCTCCTATGTATGTATAAATAAAAAAATAGCTTTTGCTTAGAATTACTTAATTATCTATTTACTTTGCGATTCGTATCATTTATCATGACTGATACTTTTGCAGCCTCTTGCCCCGTTGTTCTTCCAACAGAACCAACTGCATTGTTGTGGATAACAGAATATTCAACAGTGATTATACCACAACGGGAGACTACTGTGTATCCGTTTCTTCGGAAGATCCCTATTGTACAAAAAACAATTTTATGTGTCAAGAATAAGCTGTTGCAAATTCGAGACTTTAATTTTATTATAATAGAAATGGAATATGGTACAATTATCAATTATACAGGGTGAGTCATTTTAAGTTACTACCCCAATAACTTTCTTATTTTTGATTGTAGAAACAAATGTTTTAGACAAAAGTTGTATGGTTTAAAGGGGGACATAAGATGATGGCAATGACTTGATCTTGGATAGTCCTTTGAAGTTTATGCGAAAATATCACCTTCAATTTCTTAAATAAAACCTCCTACATTGTAGTATATTGTTTAAAAGGGCATAAAATAAGAAAAATTTTGGCGCAAACTAGAGGTCGATACGTTGACCCGTTCGACAGTTATTTAGGGTCAAAAATTTGCTTTTTCGAACTTTGACCCTAAATAACTCCCAAACGAATCAACGTATCGACCTCTGGTTTGCGCCAAAATTTTTCTTTTTTTATGCCCTTTCAAACGATATACTACAATGTAAAAGGTTCCATTTAAAAATTGAAGGTAACGTTCGCGTGACCTTCAAAAAACTATTCAAGTTCAAATCATTGCCACCATCTTACGTCCCCCTTCAAACCATACAACTTTTGTCTGAAACATTTGTTTCTACAATCAAAAATAAAAAAGTTATCGGGGTGGATAACTTAAAATGACTCACCCTGTATAATTATCATATAAGTATCATATAAGTAATAAGTATTATTAGATCAAATCTCACGATGAGTACGGAAGGAAGGCTTTTGCTGAATTATCCAAAACTTTAGCTAAATATAGATCTGAAAATAATTTTGTTGGACCATTTACATAATTATAGTAGGACCCTTAAGGGGATCCTAAAGCCGTCTGTATACCGACATTATCGCATTATAAGAAATCTTTGAATTGGCTTACAGAATCGCAAAATTCTTTTACAGAATTAAAGTACGTGCAAAAATCTAGCGCGCAGCGGTCGAGTGTATTAAAAACGAAAAAAAATGAAAAATTTTACTTATTTTTGAAACGTAGAGCTGTCACCTAATGACAATATTTGCTTAATACAAAAATACTGCAGTTTATATATACAAAATGAGATAGAGGCGCGCTAGGGAAAACATGTAAGAATAATATCGTGCAAGTAGAATTAAGATTCGAAGCCTAGAAAAAAAGATTTTCTCTAATTGTATTTTATGAATGCAATGTAGGTTATTGTAGGTACTATCCTTGTCTAGATCATTGTCTACAGAAGGACAGATATAAGTCGGTAACATAGAAAATGATAGAAAATGGTAATTTTGTCGGAAAATTATACGGCTTTAGGATCCCCTTAAGTATGTTAATAATGCTGCAAACAATTTTGACACTCTAGCAAATAGTTTGAGTGTCCTTACATAATTATTTTTATGGTCCAACAAAATTATTTTCAGATCTATATTTAGCTAAAATGTTGGATAATTCAGCAAAAGCCTTCTTTCCATACGTCTTCTCTCTTTACTTAACACAGACCTTATTGTTGAAATCATTGCACTCTTACTAATAAAAAGAAATAAAGCACTGCAATCTATAAAATTAGAAGTAATTGATTGATGAAAATTAAAAAGGGTTGCGAAAAAGACAAAAAGGATTATTATCCAGATTTTCATTGCGCATTATCGTATATTTCTCATTTACCTTACTAAAAATTAAATCATATAATTTTAGTTTTATATTATCTCATTTATTTTATAATATGTGTTGTTTCGCTTTTAATATCATAATCCAGTATTGCGTTTCCATATTATTATTGGTATATTATGTTTCAATATTTTTCAATCTTTAATGTCACTATTTAATATGTTTTCTAATTAAATAATTTAGTATCATAGCATTCAATATATCGCGCTATAATGTAATATCTGCAATTATTATCTGTATCACGAGAATTTCATAATAATTCGTGACGTGTGAAATATTCCGTATAAGTGCTGGGCCTATTGCGCAACGTAAAAAAAGAAAGCAGTTCTATAAGTTTTACTTAATATTTGAATTTACATTTTACGTAAAATATCAAATTATACAGGGCACATCTAAGATTTTTGGGCAAGTTCTATCAATATGTCTTATAATGTTCATAAAAAGTGGGAGGTCTACTAACACTTTGACTGCCAAGATGATTTTAGCATTGAGCTCTGGAAGGCAAAAAGTGCGCTGCTGTTTATAAAGTATGTATAGTCAGATTACAAAATAACTCATATAAAAAAAAGATAAGACGAAAATAAATAAAAATAAGTAAATATAAAAATATGTATAGATAATATATAATTTTGGTTCTTATATATATTTTTATATATATTTTTTATTAAGGGGCTTCTCTCTCTCTCTCTCTCTCTCTCTCTCTCTCTCTCTCTCTCTCTTTCTCTCTCTCTCTCTCTCTCCCTAGTGTGACAGGGCCTAAAATAGAGTGATTTTTAAAAGGAAAACGACAAAACCAATTGATTTACAACTTTTCCTACATATTTTACTATATTTTAAGAGTGCATACAAATTTTTTCGAAATCAAATATCTGTTATTAAGCCATCCTGCTGAAGCGCCGCGAAACGGATGGTGACCACGATTGCAGCCGTTGTAGTTATCTAAAACAAGAAAGCAAAAGGATTCTTAATCTGCTTGAGTGTGGCTATCGTCTGAACTAGAATCATGAAAAAATATTGAAAATTTAAAAAATTATAGCGATTCTTTTGACCCGACACACTAATTAAGGAAACCCGTGTCGGGAAATTAATCGCTATAATTTTTTAAATTTTCAATATTTTTTCACGATTCTAGTTCAGACGATAGTCAGACGATAGCCATACTCAAGCAGATTAAGAATCCTTTTGCTTTTTTGTTTCAGATAACTACAACGACTGCAATCGTGGTCACCGTCTTTTTCGCGGCGCTTTAGCAGGATGGCTGGCACGGACTTAATAACAGATATTTGATCTTGAAAAAATTTGTATGCACTCTTAAAATATAGTAAAATATGTAGGAAAAGTTGTAAATCAATTTTGTCGTTTTTCTTTTAAAAATCACTCTATTTTAGGCACTGTCACACTAGGGAAGCCCTTTAATAATATAATTCCAAGTAGGATAAATAAAACTGTAATTTACAAACCAAAATAATAAACCTTTTTCTAATTGAAGTATAAACAGTTATAAACAAAAAAATAGAAAAATAAATATTTAATAATTTCACTTTCAATAAAACTAGAATATTATTTTAATACTTTATTGTTCTTTAACCCTCAAAACAAACTGTTGTTTTCCGTCAACATAAAACAGATTCATATGGATCTTTCGTGTCGGCGCGTTATTAAATAATGTTAATGCGCTCAAAAAATTTACGTATCTTCATATTTTTCTTTCAGCATCTTATTCTGCGTCTCTTGTTGATGTTGTAATTATAATCATAATATGTGTAAAGGAATTGTGCCTAAAACGACATACTTCTTTTTAAATTGTAATTTTATTCTGTATAATTCTTAAAAATTATATAAGACGTTTAGATACACTTTAGCATAAACATAGTTTGTTATTGTAATGTTCAAAAACCTTTATAACTTTGCATTAGTTTTATAATAACATATAAACAAAAAACTTTATTGTTTATTTTACCCTGATATATCGAGCAAAACGATATAGTGCTAGTTTAGTGCTTAATAACGCTACTAGAGGAGCGGCAATACATGCATTAAACGTCGAAATCTATCATGTCTTTAGTACCTGTTGTAAGCTGGTAGTGAGTGCACGCTTGTGAATGGGAATTTTGCCATCTAATCGAAAACGTAAGTTTAAAAAATTATTTTGGTATATTTTTCTTTACCTCATTACTTTATTTCTTTATAGTATCTAATCTTTAATTATGTTTCATTATTGAGTTTTCTTATATGAACCCATGCTGTGTGTTGCACTTTTTTGTGACAGTCTTATCTATTCTATCTGAAATTATATTATTAGATATAAAATAATATAAATGATATTTATATAATATATATATATATGCTAACATACGATTGCTCCTAAGAAAAACAATAAAAATCAAATATTTAAAATAAACTTTTTGCCAACTTCATTATTTTGACATTTAATTAACACTTCAATATGTCAAAATAATGAAGTTGGCAAAAAGTTTATTTTAAATATTTGATTTTTATTGTTTTTCTTAGGAGCAATCGTATGTTAGCATATATGTATATATATTATATAAATATCATTTATATTATTTTATATCTAATAATATAATTTCAGATAGAATAGATAAGACTGTCACAAAAAAGTGCAACACACAGCATGGGTTCATATAAGAAAACTCAATAATGAAACATAATTAAAGATTAGATACTATAAAGAAATAAAGTAATGAGGTAAAGAAAAATATACCAAAATAATTTTTTAAACTTACGTTTTCGATTAGATGGCAAAATTCCCATTCACAAGCGTGCACTCCACTACCAGCTTACAACAGGTACTAAAGACATGATAGATTTCGACGTTTAATGCATGTATTGCCGCTCCTCTAGTAGCGTTATTAAGCACTAAACTAGCACTATATCGTTTTGCTCGATATATCAGGGTAAAATAAACAATAAAGTTTTTTGTTTATATGTTATTATAAAACTAATGCTAAGTTATAAAGGTTTTTGAACATTACAATAACAAACTATGTTTATGCTAAACTGTATCTAAACGTCTTATATAATTTTTAAGAATATTATACAGAATAAAATTACAATTTAAAAAGAAGTATGTCGTTTTAGGCACAATTCCTTTACACATATTATGATTATAATTACAACATCAACAAGAGACGCAGAATAAGATGCTGAAAGAAAAATATGATAATAACAACTTTACAATAAGTTACAGGAAAGATAAGATCTAACAAAGACAGTAAGATAATGAACATTTAAAAGAGCTAAGAGAGACGTATGAAAGAAGTCCACGCGATCGGAGAATTCGTTCGCCAGCAACTTACTGCCAGCAAGAATATTCGATTCAGAAGTTTAAAAGTTTACCATAGAAAGTACAATAAAATTTTTCATAAAAAATTAAATTATTTCTAAGGGCCAGTTTTTCAATAGTTGCTTAACTTTAATCTTAGCTTAACTCACTCTTCGTCTCTTTCTAACTATCACTTCTAGATAAAGACGAAAAGTGAGTTTAGCTAAACTTCAGTTTAAACGACTATTGAAAAACTGGCCCTAAGAGGCCTGTTCACTGCTAATACTGAAAATCTATAATGTACGTGACGTAAACTATAGATTTTCAATACTGACACTAAATATCAGAACATATAGCCATATAGGTAGATACACAGGAATTTAAAAATGAAGGCGGCTGGTACAATGCGCAGAATACGAAAACGCGTCTTCGGTATGGGCACACCTTATTTCTTACTTTCTTTCCACCATGGATCCGCATATAACAGAAATTTACTATGCTTATAAAGACTTTTTTAAATATCATTAATAAACAAGTTAAATAAAAGCGAACCTTAAGTGTGTACCTTAAGGTACGCCCGATATGTGTGTGCGTGTGTTGTGTGTGTGTAGCATTTATAACTCTTTGACAATCTCTGTGATCTATTCGTAAATAAAACTCGATATCCGCTTTAACATAATTCCGTCGATACCAAAGGCACGTAATTTATTTAATAACAGATCGTGATCAATACCGTCGATAGCTTTCTAAATGTCGGTATATATATATAGCTAAGTTTATAAAACTACGGTATAAAAGGAAAGATTAGTAATTAGTTGATACCGAGCGATCAGCCACAAGCCTGGTGCTGTTTACTAATTGTTACATTTTTAAACAATGGCGACATTTTACTAGTGATAATGTTTTTCAAATATTTTCGGCACTAGATTCTGTTTACTTATAGACCTGTAATGGGAAACTAAATTAAGTCTTATCACCACCTTTGAATACATCAAAATATTTCTACAATAGATAATTTCCAAGGTTCGAGAAAAATACCGCATGACAGAGACCTATTACATCATTCAAAGTATTATACTTTAGACATAACATAGTTGCAAGGTATAAAAAACGCTGGAAAAATACCGTCAGTATAATCTGCAGGACTAGAATTCATCTGTATGTTAATTAACGCAGCTAGCTAAAAATGTCTCCAATAGTAATGTTAACATTCTATTGAATGAACTGAGTTTATTAACTCAAACCATGCTCACATGAACACATCTCTGCCTTTCCCATCAGTAACGGAATAAACAGATTCGAAATAATCCGTAAAAATGTTGTATCTTCGCGATTCTATCCTATGTAACTTCATGAACTTTTCGTAAATAACCGTTGATGATGCAATTTCTAATTAAAGACAAACGCAGTTAAATGTGGCGCATATACGATTATTCGACTGAACATATCATATCTATTGGCGACGCAAAGATCTCCCCAGTGCGCCTGGGCGGCGCAAATTAAACTAACAATTTATAAATTGCATGTGAAGCCAAAATTCGTCTGTGAAGGTAAAGAATATGTAAAAAAGCGTGTCACTACATTTTATTGCATTCTACAATGTAGTACTTATAGTAATTCAGAAATAAATTTTCGTTATTTCCACAAAGAGCCGAATTTAATTTTAAAAAAATCGGTACACTGCTTTGAAAATGGGCAAAAAACCGGCTTCACAAATTTATGCGCGTTTGTTTAAAGCATTTTATGTCTCAAGACTATTTTGCAGGAGGCAATTAGTAAACAAAATTAATAATATAAACTATCCATTATTATATCTTATACATAGATATAATCATCTATAATACCTATACATATACTCGTATTACTCGTATATAATATTTACGTATGGCAAATGCGATCGACACAAAGACGAGTGATAATCCCTAATCAATTATCAGGTGTCGTGCGGATGGCCGCATATATATAGGGTGTCCCGAAATTCGCGAATCAAAATACCATAGCAATAAAGTTCTCGAAAAATAAATTTAAAACGTATTTGCCATTTTTCGTTCCGAGCAGTAGTTTCTGAGATAAAAAGGTTTAAACGTGGCCAATTACAGATTACGATTAAACGGAAACTTGTCCGTGAGTCGCGCGTTAATAGTGTTAGTGACCGCGCACTTCACGCTCTCACAGGCATTAGACAAAAGATTGATTGCGTGACGTCCGTATAATACCGCGTGTTGCGTGTAATATTTGTTGCGAATTAGATGATGCTGTTAATAAACAACGTGTGTTTAAGCATAAATTTATCTTATTCATTACGTAATGAATAAGATAAATTTATAATTTATCAGAATTATATCGCTACTAATTTGTGTATCACAATATCAATAAGAAATATGAATAAGAGTTAAATAATTGCAATCAAGTGGCATACATACGAATCAGTATTTCTTTACAATAATTCTAATCTTTCTAATTTTATACATCTATTCCTTCATTCTCTTTAGTCTTTAATTATATCGAAACATTTATTTGATTATTTCTTTCTTATCATTCATTCATTCATCCTTTCAAAAATGTACCGGTTATACATTATTACTTACGTGATATTACTACTCATACATACATATTACTACTTACGTGCATACTGATTTATAACTATGCGAATTTTAAGGTAAAGTAATTCCATTTGTCATTACAGCTAGTGACTTACTTTTGAATTAATTGATTGAATTTCGGCCCAATTAGGTACTAAAAATTTAAACAACAATTGTTAATTGAACAAGTCATAAATTACAAAATTTAATTTTCAATTAAAGGGATATTACATTATTAAATTATAAAAGATTACACGGTAGTATTAGATTTTAAAAGTAGTAAACTCTTAGTTTATTTTATTTATGCAAAATTAATTTAGCAATAGGATTAATGGTTCGTTTTATTCTCGGTTTATTTTTTGTTTTATTTTTTAATTATACATGAAGAAGATAAGAATTGCATTTAAAAATTAATATGTATGGCACGCCGTTTTGCTATTTAATATCATCGTAAAAATTCTACCAAATTAAATTAATATTCAAAGAAAAGAAATTATTATTATTATGTCTAGACATACTTATAATTCATCGAATTATTAATAAGCTATAGTTATTAAGCACATAATTGCAGAATTAAATTATTATGTCTAGACAAAATATTAATTCTGACACATTATAAATTTATTTTATGTTTTTTACATATAATTTTTTTCGGGAATTTTTTTATTGATATTGTAATACACAAATTAGTAGCGATATAATTCTGATGAATTATAAATTTATCATATTCATTACGTAATGAATAAGATAAATTTATGCTTAAACACACGTTGTTTATTAACAGCATCATCTAATTCGCAACAAATTACTACACGCAACACGCGGTATTATACGGAAAAGTGAAAAAATTAATATAAAATGTGAAAAATTTTAGTGAAAAAACTTGGCGCTGCAAATTTAAAATATTTGAAAGCAATAAGTAACTAATTTAAAATATTAAATTAATAATTAACAAATTGTGAATGTAGAGATTTTCACACATTAATTTAAAGTACTTTTTGCATTTATAGAAATTTTGTTATTAATATATATTATTACGTTTAGCAGCGCCAAGTTATTTTCACTAAAATTTTTCACATTTTATATTAATTTTTCACTTAATGGGAATAACATTTTTTTAAAAAACTAGTTATTTTTCGATATAATATATATTTAATTGGCGCATAATTTAAAGATATCATTTCTTTTTTTTGTAATAAATATATTACTTCGATTTTTTCAAGGTAAATATATTACTTTGGTTGTTTTAAGGTAAAGATATTTGGATTTTCTCGAGGTACAAAGATAACTACTTCGACTTTTTCAAGGTACACCACGCGTGCTTGGCGTCTTTTTTTCTACCTTTTTGTAAAAGGTAATTTTGTACGGATATCACCCCTTTTTGTTACAGATACATCAAACGCCATAATGACTATCGACATTGACATTTATGTCTGATAAAATCAAATGTAAATATTTTTTGTATTATAACTTACAAGAATTATATCTGAGAGTTTGACATCCTTAAATGTGCAGTGTAGTTTGTATAAATTTATAAATCATTTAAAAAATTAAGACACAAAATATGAATATATTAGGCAAAGTCAAGTTTGTCGAGAGCATATTATGCAGTGTTTGCTAATAAATTTTGTCGAAAGAAAAACAGATTTGATACAGAATTTGGCATGTACGATGCTATTGGCAGAATGTTATAGTAGATAATATATGTATAGTAAAGTTTATTAACAAAATAAGACAATTAATAATTTATAATACAAACTACACTGCACATTTAATTAAGGATGTCACTATCAGATATAATTTTTGTGTTATAATACAAAAATGTTTAGATTTAATTCTATCAGATATATTCGATAGTCATTATTAGAGAAAGAGAGAGAGAGAGAAAGAGAGAGAGAGAAAACGCGAGCGGGGAACGCGAGCGGGGAACGCGAGCGTGACCGCGAGAAAGAGCAATACGTACGATAGATATAACCTCGCCATCCTCGCTCAGGGTGTATCCCAGGAACCAGCCATCCACAAGGCGCGAACTCTGTCACTCTAGCACTCATGTACTCCGTTCGGAGTGTTCGGACGCGACGACGCGGACGGAATATTTCTCGACGACGCGGACGTCTGAAGCGGCTAATTATATGTACGAGTTTGACTCGCGAGTCCGGCTCGGCGAGCTTGATTCGCGAACCGGACTCGATCGTTTTTCACCACACACACACACACACACACACACACACACACACACACACACACACACACACACACACACACTCCCGAATAGTCTCGATTCTATAAACGTTGATCCCGTTGATCTAATCTCGACGACGCGACGCGGACGTCTAAAGCAGCCCATAACATGTACGAGTTTGATTCGCGAGCCGGACTCAAACGTTTTTCACCACACACACACCCCCGAATAGTCCCGAAATTTGGCTCGTCGGACGCCGAGCCCGTCTCGTAACATCTCACCCACGAACGAGTGGAAACCGAGCCGAGCCGGACTCGCGAGTCTCGCGACGTGTATGGGCCACTTTACGGTTATGTTTACTTCTGTCACCTCACATGTGATCGATCGATCGAACTAACGCATCTCTACGCGTAGAGACTAGAGCGCCGCATAACGGCAAGGGTATGAACGCCACAAGAAAATCAGACCCCCCCAGCAGCGCCGCCGCGCGCCGTGGCGAACACAGCAACAGTAATACGTCGACGTTTCTTAATTGTAAATTTTCAGCTTTGAGTTTTGCATCGCAATATCTCCGCTCGTAGAACACGTAGCGGAAAAATAAAAACACTTTTCTTATATAAATTTGGTCCAAGCTTTACGATAAGCCTAGTTAGAACTTGATCCGTTCACTGGTTATCGAGATCTAAAAATCTCGGGTACTCGCAACTCGTCGCGTCGCGTATATAGAGCCACGGCTGTCTCGCTCCGCGCGTACTTGGCGCGAGACACTACCGTGTCTCTTGATGTCACGCAAACAATCTTTTGTCTAATACCTGTGAGAGCGTGAAGTGCGCGGTCACTAACACTATTGACGCGCGACTCACGGACAGGCTTCCGTTTAATCGTAATCTGTAATTGGCCACGTTTTAAACCTTTTTATCTCAGAAACTACTGCTTGGAACGAAAAGTGGCAAATACGTTTTAAATTTATTTTTTTGAGAACTTTATTGCTATGTTATTTTGATTCGCGAATTTCGGGACACCCTGTATATATGTATACATATACTCCGATAATATAAGGAAGAAAGACG
>JASTWR010002179.1:0-25004 GCA_030770355.1 Harpagoxenus sublaevis
CGCGTCCCCGGGTTGCGGATAGGGGAATGGCCTTCACATTGCGTGGAGGCTAGCCGCGAATAACCAATAAGCGGTCGCGGACAATCAGCGGTGGGATTCCTTGGACGGGGTGGCTCTCCCCTGGGAAGGGAGAGTCCTATAAAGTGCCCTACGTCCTACAAGGATCCCATGACGAGGCGAGTGAGTGCCGCCTTTAAATAAGCACTCCAAGCCCCCGGTCAGACCGGGCTCGTTAGCTTTTTAGCAACCGGTCTAGGAGAAGGAAACTCCGAAACTAAACCAACTTATGGTAAATTCATGATGGACAAAGAGAAGAAAATGATTCCCTGGGATCGGATACCAGGAGACCGGCGGTCGGATGGTGAACTGCACCCAGCCATACCACCGTCGTTAATAGCCAGCGATGGGGCAGTTGCAGCTGGGTTGAAAGCGAGCTCAGTTGCGCAAAGTGTTATCGCTAATTACAATTTGCCGGACTTGGACATTTTTTGCCCTCAAATAGCGGCCTATGCCATGAGGATGGGCCCGGCTACTCCTCCTATTAAGGATGTGAGACACCAAGTCTACAAGGTCGGGGGAGAAGAAGAAGCGGTCGCCCAAACAACCTTCGGCTGCTAAGGGTTTGGACAATAGGCCGGAGCCACCCAAGGAGCCCCGGCCGGACCCTGTATTTACGGATGCGGATATGGGCTGCCGTGTTTGGACGGAGCAGAATCCTGCAGCGCTCGCCGCCCCAGCCGAGTATCTCGGGTGAGGAACGGGGGGCGTCTGGGCTAGCTGGAGCTGAGGCGACCACGGAGACGTCGTCTGCGGCGGAGAGTGGTCCCGCGTCAACGGTGTCCTCGAGGGTTCCCGCCTCAGAGTCTGACGACGAGGATCTGATGGAGATCACGGTGGTGGAGCAACCTGCGAAGGAGGATGCAGTCTCCCAAACTAAGAGAGCAAAGAGGAAGGCAGACCATATATCCCCACCGAAGGATACCAGTCCGCTTTTCATCTGTGCCTACTGGGAAGGAGCTAACGAGTTCGACGAAGCGGCAACCGCGGAGCAGTGACAGAAGGAAGGTCACCGCGAAGACCGGAGATAGGAGAGCTGAACGCACCTCCTCTTCTGAGTCGGAAAGCCTAGAAGAGAGACACGTCATAACAGATAGACGAGTCCGCTCCAAGGTGGATTCGGCAGCTATAACCCCTGAGGACCTCTCGATCAGGCTGGTTGCCCCGGCAAAAATTCGCGAGCTTGATAGTGAGCGTCTTACAGCCACGGGCATTGATCTCCTTGGCAAGATAGAGGCCATGCGCATCAAGAGCAGGAACCTTCAAGGAAAAATAAGCGGCGACATAAAGAACGGCATCGCAAACCTGGTCGAAGTGGTCTACGCCCTTAGCGAACGACTGGACGATGCTGGAGACGTCACCTCGCTCAAGGTGCAAAACGCCGACTTAACGGCCCAACTACGTGGCACAAAGCGCGATATGGAGCTTATAAAGCGGGAAAATAGTATCCTGGAAGGGGAAAACAAAAAACTTAGGCAAGAGATTCATAGCCACCGACGAGAGCTAACGAGTCTCAAAGAGAAGGATATGGTATTGCCTAACAACTCACCCACGGAGTCACCAAGACCGGGTTCTGAGGTAAGGAAGTCATCGGGTCACCCGGGTCCGGAGAAAAGCCTTTCTCTGTCCGGATTTCCTCCACTGGGTCAACCCCGGGCGACGGCGGATGTGCAGGGATCTGCAACCAAAAGAGGCCCAAGATCGACCGCCCGCCGAGGGAAAGATAGAAGCTTACCAACGACTAAGCATGGTAAAGCCACGGATCAAACGGCTGGAGGCGCTCCGGATGCCCGATTGATCCCCCCTCGGAACTTGGTAGCGTCCGGAGACTCTGGAACTGAGGTAAGATCAGTTCCGTCAGGTAGGAACATACGGAGGCAACAGAGAGCCGGATACCAGGAAGGAACGCACGCCTCGGCGTAGACCTCAGCCTCCCTCCGACCCTGACGCAGCCGCCCCTCGGGGTAAAAATCGAAGAGTAGTCCGGCGTAGACCACCGAGATCAGCCGCTGTCACGGTTACGAGTCGAAATCCCGAACTGACTTACGCGGACATATTAAACAGAGCCCGCGAGAAAATATCATTAGACAGCCTTGGGATTGAAAAGTCTAACATACGTAAAGGAGTAAACGGAGGGGTTATCATAGAAATCCCGGACAGGACGGAGCGGCCAAGGCGGACACTCTGGCAACCAAGCTCAGGGAGGTCCTACAGGATGAGGTTCGGGTCGCCCGGCCTACGGTTACGGGCGAACTAAGAATTTGGAACCTGGATGATTCGGTCTCTTCGTCGGAGGTTGCCAACGTTATCTCAGTCATGGGTGACTGCAATGAGCCAGATATTAAGGTGGGCAACATCCGACGGATGTATAATGGCCTCTACTCGGTCTGGGTAAGGTGCCCCTTGGTCGCCGCTGTAAAGGTGTCCTCCATGAATAAGCTAAAGATTGGATGGACCATGGCACGAGTGGAACTGCTTCAGGCGCGCCCTGTTCAGTGTTTCAAATGTTGGCGATACGGACATGTGCGGAACACATGTAAATACCCGGAGGACCGAACGGGTGCGTGCTTCCGTTGCGGATCGCGCGACCACGTGCTTAGGAGTTGCAGTGCCAGTCCTCGCTGTGTGATCTGCGTGGAAGCCGGCAGGGACGGGGACCATCGACTGGGCACATCAACCAGATGTAACGAGAAGGGCCAACTGACGGCGCCACCGGACAGGGGGACCGGGAACATGGAACTGGAGTAACGTTCCTCGTCATACAGGCCAACCTAAACAGATGCAGAGGAGCACAAGACCTCCTCGTACACCATGCGATTGAGTTGGGGGCTGGTATATGCTTGATTCCGAGCCGGCCAGCATCCCCAACTCCCAGCACTGGTTCAGCAGTCGAAATGGTCTAGCGGCTGTTTACATCAACGCCAGACAACTAAATGCCCCGGCGACGCTAATGCGCGTGGACAGAGTTCGGTGATGGTCCGATGTAACAACATCTATATGATTTCGTGTTACGTATCCCCTAACACCGATCACGCGGGATACACGGGTTTCTTGGACGAGCTGTCTGACTTGTGCCTCAACGCCCCGGGTAGCTTAATCGTTGGGGGTGACTTCAACGCCCACGCCTACCTCTGGGGCTCCCCTAACGTCGACTTCAAGGGCGAGTTACTCGAGGAATGGGCAGCCCAAGGCGATTTTCGCCTGATAAATCTGGGGAATCATCCCACGTGCGTGCGCCCGCAGGGCAATTCAATAGTGGACATCACCTGGGCTTCCCCTGGATTGATTGGTAAGATCCGTAACTGGACAGTTAGAAGTGACCTGGAGACACTCTCCGACCACTTGTACATTACGTACAGGATAGCTGACCGTGCGGTCGACACGCGGGGACCGAACCAAGTTACTTCCACCTAGGTGGAATTATAAGAAAATGGACCCGGAGTTTCTCGGGGTGGCGTTGGAATGGGCCTGTGCGGTTGCCCCATCGGACGAGGATTATTATCTGCGTTTTGGACCAGACAAATGGATACATCAGACCATCAGCAATGCCTGCCGCGCGGCTGTTCCCCGACTCGGAGCTCGCAAGGTGGCCACACAAATATACTGGTGGAATGAAGAGACCAGCCGCCTAAGAACTGAGGCCATAAGGGCCAGGCGCATTTGGTCACGAAGCAGGTCTAGGGATTCACCTGCCCTAGTTGCCGACAAAAGGAGAGCCTATGGCGTGGCAAATAGGGCCCTTAAGAACGAAATCAGAAGGGCTAAAGCTCAAGCGTGGCAGGAGCTTATTGATATCCTGGATGAAGATCCGTGGGGACTCCCCTACAAATTAGTATTAAATAGGCTCAGCAGATCCACTTCTGGGCTCACGGCCACATTGGACCCTCCTATTTTGGAGCAGTTGTTGAATAGGCTCTTCCCGTCGGGACGGGAACTGTCCACGGTGGTAATAAGAGATCTGCAATGGGAGGACGAAAATGCGATTACTGCGGGGGATGTACGTCGTGCGATAAAGGGTAAAAGGAACCCAAACACGGCCCCCGGCCCGGACGGATTCAAAGCCATTGTATTAAGAAAGATACCGGGCGCTATGCTGGATAGACTCGCTCAGTGCTTCACGGTGTGCCTAAAGCATGGGGTTTTTCCTGCCAGCTGGAAACTGGCCGACCTGGTACTGATACCCAAGGGGGAATCGGCTCCTGGAGAGCTCCCGAAGGCCCGCCCCATCTGCTTGTTAAGCGAGGTGGGGAAGGTTTTCGAAAGAATCATCGCCGACCGACTGCTCGAACACATGCAACGGGACAGCCAAGTTAACCTGTCGGATAATCAGTTTGGATTTAGAAGGCTGAGATCAACTACGGATGCACTGGCACTGGTCAAAAACATCACCACAGAAGCACGCCAAAATGGCAAAGTCGCCTTAGCAATATCTCTGGATATTGAAAACGCTTTCAATACATTAACCCTGGCAGGGTATTAGACGGGCTCTCCGTACTAAAAAAATTCCCGCCGTACCTGCGTCGGATTGTAGAGGCGTACCTTTCTAAAAGGAAGATAAGATGGCTCGGGGCGAATGGTTCTCGCCGAACAAGGAGGGTGGACAGAGGGGTCCCACAAGGCTCGGTGTTGGGCCCTCTCTTATGGAACATAGCCTTCGATCTGGTGCTGCGCACTCTTATATTCAGAGATTGCCATATAGTGTGCTACGCGGACGACACTCTCCTAATAGTGGTCGACGACGACTTTGACTCTGCATGCGAGGCCGCGCTTGAATGCCTGGAGCGCATTATGATAAACATCCGGTCGCTGGGCTTGAAGGTCTCGTGGAGCAAGTCGGAAGCCATCTTCTTTGGTCGGCGCCCAGCAGACGCGTCCTTCGAGTTCGAGGGCATTCCAATTAAGATCAAAAACCAGATGAAATACCTTGGAGTCAATATTGACAGTGTATGGTCCTTTTGGAATCACTTTACGTACCTGGAGGCTAAGACGTCAAAAGTAAGCAGAGCTTTATGCAGGATTCTTCCTAACCTTAGAGGTCCTATGGAAACAAGGCGGCGACTATATTTTAACACGGTTCTGTCTATTGTCTCATATGCGGCTCCTATATGGAGCAATGAGCTGGCCTCATCAACCAGGAAGCAGCGTGTGATGGCAAGAACGCTTCGTCTGACGGCACTGCGCACAGTGATGGCGTATCGCACGGTATCGTACGAGGCAGCCACTTTGCTGGCAAGAGTTCCCCCGATTCATTTACTGGCGAATTATCTACGACGTTCTTACCTACGAATTGGGGGAACTAAAAGAAGAGGATGTATTCACTGCTGACGATGCCGTGGGCATCCGAGCTGAGGAATGGACAGTGTTGAGGCGTCAGTGGCTAATATATATCCAAGATCCGAGATTACCGGGGGAAAAGAACTCGGGAGGCTATCATTCCCAACTTTGAAGCCTGGATCGACCGTAGTGCTGGCTCCTTGACTTTTCGAATCACCCAACTCTTAACTGGACATGGGTGTTTTGGTGCTTATTTGCACCGCATATGGTAAGGAGGAGTCGTCGACCTGTCATTACTGCGGAAACGCGGAGGATTCAGCAGAACACACGCTGACTGAGTGTGGCGCTTGGGACCCGGAACGTGAGGAATTGATTATGGCCGTTGGTCCCGACCTCTCTCTGGCTGGAATCGTCCGATCTATTTGTGGATCCCAGGAGGCTTGGAAGGCCTTCTCTTGGTTTGCCGAACGCGTCCTTCGGCGAAAGGAGGAGGATGAAAGAAGGAGACAGCAGGAGGGATTGGCTCCACCAATCCCGGCCGCTGATGAGGAAGAGGACGATCCGGGGCCTTAAGTCGTACGCTTTGCGCATTCCTTAAGCCAAAGATTAACGTATGTTAGCCGCTCGCGGCCTTATGCAACACTTGTCTGTCACAGTTTTTAATAGGTGGAGGTATATATATATATATGTAAATGTAAATGGTTCTGTGCCCTCCATCCGGCCCCGTACCCTTCCCCCCCCCCCGCGCGCGGGGGCGGGGGAACATGGGGCCGGATCGGGGGCGCAGCTCGCTTATAGCTGGGCTAATTATCACCCGGCCAGTGAGGTCGGACCTAGAGGGTCCGAGTATCTGTTATCATTTGTGGAGATCCCTCTCCGGAGAGAGGATCTCTGTCTTGTCGGTTCGTGCATGTCCTGTAGGTTCATGTGTGTTACGTGTAGATCCCTGGGAGTGTCTGATTACGTGTTTTCTGTCGCCTACGCGAGTGGGACTGTTACGTCACGTGATGTAGTGCCTCGTTGTATATCCACGTGTCGTGACTGTAGTCCTTGAGTTATGTGTTTTAAAGGGGGGGGGGTTTTAGTGGGTGCAAGTCCCACATACCCCGGTGTGGCCGGCCCCCGGGGATGCTCGAGGCATTTCCCCTCCTCCTACGGAAACAAAAAAAAAAAAAAAAAAAAAAGGTTAGGTTAGGTCAGGTTAGGTCAGGTTAGGTCCACTACAATAAAGGTTATAAATCCAGAAAGTATTCGGGACTTTGATAGCGATAAGATCCTGAAGGTCGGAATGGACCACATACGTAAAATGGATGTTATGCGTGTAAAGAGCAGGAAGTTGCAGGGAAAGATCAGCGGGGACCTTAAAAATGGCTTCGCAAACATCTCGGAATTTCTTAACACCCTTCACGAACGTTTGGGGTCTACTGGGGATGTTACATCATTAAAACTGCAGAACTCTAATCTCGCTGTTCAATTGCGGTCCGTTAAGCGGGAAGAAGAGCTTAGGAAGAAAGAGTTTGCTATTCTAGAACAGGAAAACAGAAAAATGCAACAGGAAATTCTGGATCTTCGTTCGGAGCTGGCAAGGACTGCCAAAAACACTCAGGAAGCTCTTCCTGTGGACCCACCTGCTTCTGACCCGAAACCGCGACGTCGCGCAGGGCGCGATAAAGCCGCCGTGGAGGTTCTTACCGGCCCTGCTTCAGTCGCTGGTCCATCGGCCCGCGCTGAGGATACTGGAGCTCTTACGACGACGATCGCGACGGAAATAGAGGAAATTAATAAGGAGATTTCTGAGCGTGCTGCCCGAAGGAAGCAGCTGAAGACGATGTTGGCTGCTCACCATAATGACCCCCCGAGTAAACCCTCCAAGGGGAAGCCAAGGGTTTTGAGCAATGTACAGGTGGCTCCACCCCGCGCGCCCTCTGGGGACTCAGGAACGGAGACGCGATCCACTCGATCTGCTCCCTCTCTTAAGGGAAAACGGGCCAAAAAGAGTTCGTATGCTGAAGTTGCGCGCGCACCCCGCCGCGATACACAGCCTACGCCTGGGACAAGCAGTGCTCCACGCGCTAATCCCCGAAGTGGAACCCGTCGTAGACCACCGCGCACAGCCGCGGTGGCTATCACTGGCAAGGACGCAAACTTTGATTACAAGGAAATACTAAAGAAAGCACGAGAAAATATCTCCCTTGAAACCCTTGGAATCGACAATTCTAAAATCCGGAAGGGAATAAATGGAGGTATCATCATAGAGATTGCTGGATCGGATGGAGCTGCTAAAGCAGACTCCCTAGCAGGAAAGCTTAGGGAGGTTCTACAAGATGAGGCTCGAGTGACCAGACCTACGGTGATGGGAGAAATACGAATTTGGAACCTCGACGATTCAGTTTCTCCCACAGAAATTATCAATGTAATCTCGGTCATGGGAGACTGTGATGAAGCCGACATAAAGATTGGGAACATTAGACGGATGCTCAACGGCCTGCATTCCGTCTGGGCCAAGTGTCCACTTACGGCTGCGGTCAAGATTTCATCGTCTAACAAAATCAGAGTAGGATGGACGGTTGCACGGGTGGAGCTGCTCGAGGCGCGTCCCGTGCAATGCTTCAAATGTTGGCGCTTTGGACATGTGCGTAACACATGTAGCTACCCGGAAGATCGCACGGGGGCGTGTTTCCGCTGTGGCTCCAGGGAACACACCGTTAAAGAGTGCCAGGCAAGGCCGCAATGTGTGATATGCGCAGAAGCGGGCCGGGAGGCTAACCATCGTTTGGGAACATCTGCAAGTTGCAATGAAAGGGGTTCCCCTGTGAGGTCACCTGGGAGGACAGGGATGCCAATTAACAGGGCGTGATGGCTTGCTTCCTACAAGCAAACTTAAATCGATGCAAGGAGGCACAGGACCTCCTCATGCACCATGTCCTGGAGTTGGGAGTCAACGTGTGCGCGGTATCTGAGCCTGCCCGCATGCCGGACTCTCAATCTTGGTTCCGTAGTCATAATAAACTGGCGGCGATATACATTAATAGTAGACTATCGCCAACTCCGACTCGTATGATTGCCTGTGGCGTCAACACGGTGATTGTCCGCTATGGAGATTTATACGTCGCTTCGTGCTACGTGTCGCCAAACCTCGACCATCGGGGCTACACGGATTTCTTGGACGAATTGTCTAATTTGTGTTCAAATGTCCCGGGGAATCTAATCGTCTGCGGGGACTTTAATGCCCATTCCTTTTTATGGGGGGCTGCCCATTTGGATTTTAAGGGAGATCTCCTTGAGGAGTGGGCAGCTCAGGGCGACTTTCGTCTCGCTAACATCGGCAACCGGCCAACCTGTGTGCGCCCGCAGGGCAGCTCAATCATAGATTTGACGTGGGCTACTCCGAACTTAGTAGATAGGATATACAATTGGTCTGTACGCGAAGACGTGGAAACCCTGTCCGACCATTTGTATATCATGTTTAAGGTGTCGGGTCATACTCCACTGCGTAAAGAGCGCTTCAGGTCGTCTGCAGTGCGCTGGAATTATAAGAACATGGATACGGATTTCTTCAGGGATGCGGTTGGATGGGCGTGCGCTGTGGCACCTCAGGATGAAACTTTCGAGGCCTTTCTTCTTGACACTGGACCGGATCGATGGATCCACCGGGTTATCTCTGGTGCCTGTCGGGCTGCCATTCCCCGCTTAGGCGCTCGCAGGATGGGTACTCAAGTGCATTGGTGGAACAACGAGATTAGTTGCCTAAGAGCTGAGGCTATCAGGACTAGGCGGGCGTGGTCTCGGAGCCGCTATAGAGATGCACCCCAGGTGGTTGCTGATAAACGAAGAGCTTACTGTCAGGCAAATAGAGCCCTGAAAATCGAAATAAAAAGAGCGAAGTCGAAAGCATGGCAGGAACTGATTGCAACCATCGATGAGGATCCTTGGGGCCTGCCATACAAAATCGTTCTTAACAGACTCAGCAAGTCTACTACGGGCCTCACGGCTACTCTGGATCCACCCATCTTGGAGCAGCTGCTTGAAAAACTGTTCCCGACGGGACGCGAGTTGACTGCAGTGGAGATTAGAGATCTCCGATGGGAGGAGGAATACGCGATAACCGAGGATGAGGTTATACGCGCAATTAAAGACAAGCAAAATCCTAACACGGCTCCTGGCCCCGACGGCTTCAAAGCAGTAGTCTGGAAAAGGATTCCAAATATCATGATCACCAAACTTGCTCACTGTTTTACTATATGCTTAAAGCACGGTATTTTTCCGGCAAACTGGAAACAGGCTGATCTGGTCCTTTTACCTAAGGGCGATTGGGGTCCTGGGGAACTACCAAAGGCCCGCCCCATATGCCTACTCGATGAAGTGGGGAAAACTTTCGAAAGGATAATTGCGGAACGCATGCTTAACCATATGCAGCAGGATAGACTTGCCGAATTATCGGACAGGCAATTCGGTTTTAGAAGAGCGAAATCAACAGTGGACGCGTTATCCTTAGTTAAGGAAATCACTACGGAGGCTCGTAAAAACGGCAAGGTAGCCCTGGCCGTTTCACTTGACATAGAGAATGCCTTTAATTCGCTAAGCTGGCAGAGTATCAGGAGGGCGCTTCGAATTAAACGCTTTCCCCCATACCTTCGTCGCATAATTGAGGCGTATCTCTCGGACCGTTGGGTACGATGGAAGGATCAGGGTGGCGGACTCCGGAAAAGGAAGGTAAGCAGAGGAGTCCCTCAAGGTTCAGTGATGGGCCCTCTGCTTTGGAACGTCACTTTTGACGTAGTCCTGCGGACGCTGGTTTATGACGATTGTCATATTATATGCTTTGCCGACGATACACTTTTAGTGGTGGTCGATGACGACTATGATTCCGCGTGCCAGACTGCTTTGGAGTGCTTGGAGAGTATAATGGTAAACATTAGATCCCTGGGCCTCAAGGTGTCATGGAGTAAGACGGAGGCAGTGCTTTTCGGCCGGCGTCCTGTGAACGCGTTTATCGAATTTGAGGGTATCAAAATTATGATTAAGAGCAATATGAAATACTTGGGCGTTATTATTGACGGCACATGGTCATTTTGCAGTCATTTCCTATATCTGGAATCTAAGGCGGCAAAGGTTAGCAGGGCCCTCTGCGGGATCCTCCCCAACTTAAAGGGTCCTGTCGAATCGAAGCGACGGTTATATTTTCATGTAATTTTGTCCATAGTGCTGTACGCGGCTCCTATATGGAGCAACGAGCTGGCCGCATCTGTTAGGAAGCAGAGAGTCATGTCCAGGGCGCTGCGTCTCACGGCGTTGCGCACCGTTATGGCCTATCGCACGGTCTCTTATGAGGCCGCCACTTTACTTGCTAGAGTTCCCGCCGCTTCATTTGCTGGCGGCGTGTCTGCGGCGCGTCTATTTGCGCGAAAAAGAGCTAAAGGACCGGGGCGAATATGCTCTAGATGCCGTGAGAGATATAAGGACGCAGGAGAGGGCACTTTTAAAGCGCCAGTGGTCGCTACATGTGCAGAACGAGAGGCTTCCGGGTAGGAGAACCAGGGAGGCCATCTCGCCAAATTTCGGAAATTGGATCGACCGAACCACGGGTTTCCTTACATTCCGGATCACTCAGCTGTTGACGGGCCACGGCTGCTTTGGGGCTTTCCTGTTCCGTATAGGCAGGGAGGAGTCCCCCATTTGTCGGTACTGCGGGAACGCCGACGATACCGCTGAACATACTCTGAGCGAATGTCATGCCTGGGCGGTTGAACGGGCGGAACTGGCTGCGGTGTTGGGTCCGGATCTTTCTCTTCCGACTGTGGTGGGTGCTATTTGCGGATCACGAGAGGCCTGGCGGGCCTTTTCCATGTTCGCCGAGCGTGTTCTCCGGAAGAAGGAAGAAGATGAAAGAAGGCGACAGACGGGGGGAGTTGATCCCGCACTCCCGGTGGCGGACACTGAGGAGGATGATCCGGGTCCACCGTAATTTGGTGTTTTAAGGGTTGGTTTTACTAAATAATATTAATAATAATAGCCCCCCGCCCACCCCTCACTTGGGGTGAGACGGGTTTTTTCCCTAAACTTACCTTTTGGGTAAGATTTGTTTGGGTGCCCTGGCGTGCGGCCTCCCTGCTAGGCCCGCGCTGTCGGGGACTCGGTCGGGCGCGGCCTGCTCTCCTCTTCGGGGTCCGACCCATTGCTCAAGCAATGGTCCCGGATCCCTGGGGATGGGGGGGGCCGGGGCCGGGCGGCTCCTGGTTTTGCGCGTTCCCGGTCGGGGGTTTTGTGCGGCTGGGTTTTGTTTCCTGTCTGTTGTCTTGTGTGTTCTCGGGTGTCTCTTGCTGCCGCGGTGCTGGGTCCTTGCGGGGTTGGCCGGCCGCGGCTTGTCGCTCGCCGCTTTTTGGGGTCCCGACCCATCGCCGCGTCGATGGGATCGGGAACCCTCGTGGCGGTGGGTCGCGGTTGGTCGTCCCCGGGAGGCCTCCGTGGCGGGGTGGCGGGTGGTCCCACGCTAATGTCTTTCGTACTCTCCTTCTGGCCCCCTCCCTTTTTTGGCCTGGGTCGGGAAGGGGGGCGCGGTTTGTCTTGTCTTTCGCCGTTTTTTTTTTTTTTTTTTTTTTTTTTTTTTTCGGCCTGTGAAGTCGGACCCCGGAGTCGGGCCCGAATAAATGTGTGTTTGGTAACATGTGGAGACTTCCTCGGAGATCTCTCCTGTCCTCGTTCGTTCGTACATGTCGCGGGCAGTGGTTCATGTACGTGTCGTGTGGCGGGACGTCGACCTTTTTCTCGGGTGACGTCGCCCCGCAGCCAATGAAGGAGGTGCCGATGATATGGCTGCCCGCGGCTATGATTATCGGTCACTCTCCTGAGGTGGTCGAAGGGCCACGGACACGTCCCGGGTCCTTGGACTAGGTGCCATGTTCTCCTGGGAATGGAGCGTCCCTCCGCGGTAGATCCTCGTGTGGTCGGTTGTTTTGTTTATGGATTATGTTTTTCTTCGGTCGCCTGCGTGCGTGTGTGGATGGTCAGACATGAAAGTAGTGCCTCGATGTAGTTCTCGTGTCTTGACTATGTCCACGTGTCCTGTGTGTTTAGGGAGAGGGGTTTTAGTGGGTGCAAGCCCCACATATCCCGGGTGGCCGGCCCCCGGTTGAATGCGTAAGGCATTTCCCCTCTTCCTGCGTGACCAAAAAAAAAAAAAAAAAAAAAGGTCAGGTCAGGTTAGGTTAGGTTAGGTCCCCCTCAGGGGCCGTTGGGAGCGAGGGAGCAATCTCTCAATCCCGGCGGTACGGGTGTTTGCGACCCCGAGGTACCCTAGCAACTCAGAGGCTGTGGAGGGTAGTTGGGACGGGCGTGGATGCCTCCCTTCTCCCACGCAGGCGGGGCCCTGGCCACCCCGAGGACCTCGAGCCGGGCATTGTGCCGTAGGGGACGTGACCCCCACTCCGGTGAAGGGGGAGTCATAAATGCGTGGTCCCGATCCGGCCCTTGTCACGGGCGACTGTGGCCGCCTTAAAAGCCACCTCACCCGGGGAGAGGGAACCCCAGAGAGGAAACCTGCCAGGAGGCGCCATTGATAGCCATAGGCATGGGACAGGCGTCTCCCTGGCGTAGGCCTGTAGAGGGCGGAGGTGCTCCGTTTGGAGCGGTCCCAGGGAGTGCATGCACCCCACAGCGGTCCCGGCGCGGCCGGAGTAGGGGCGAGGGGCGACGGTCGCGTTGTCGGCGCCGCTTACGGGTGGGCCGTCGTGGCGGGGGCTCCTTCTGGGGGCTTCCCGGACTCGGCGATTTCATGCCGGGGTGGCGTGGGCGGGCGCGGCTGGGGTGTCCCTCGCACCCGAGGTAAGGACGTCCTTCAGGGCCACCCGGACTTATTCCGGGGTTAGGGCCTGCTGGGCGGGGCCGTTCGGAGCCGCCGGAACTTATTTCCGGGGCTGGGTCCGACGGTCGGAGGGGGCACATGCCCGTTGTGTCATGTGCTGTCTATGTGGTATTTATAGATATGTGTGTGACGTCCCATGCGGGAGCGGGTCCTCGGGGCTCTTCCTCCCGCATGTTGTGCTGTCAGTATGAATGTGGGGGTACATGTGGGGTTGCGCCCGCCGGGACCGCTCGGACGTACTCCGAGATCGGGCCCGGCGGGGGTGACCCAGTGCGCGTGTGTGTGTGCTGGACGAGACGCCCGTCGGAGCCGCCAGGACGTTTTCCTGGGTCGGGGTCCGACGGGTGGGGTTGCGGGGGCCGGCGGGTGAAATAGACCGACGGCGAGTAAGGTAACTCCGATGGTCGGGGATCGCATCCTTCCCGAACCTGGCCATCGGAGTAGGCGGTTAGCCGGGGTGCGGAGGTTACCTCGGCCCCGGTTAAGGATTGCAGGCTGGTCGCCACGGCGGGCAGGACCTTGGGTGGGGTGCGACACCCTGCGGTACCTGTCTGTCCGTGGGGCCCCCCGCGTGGCGGCACCCGCCACGGTGCCCGTCGAGTCGGAGCGACGGGAGCCCGGAAAGCCCATGGGGGGCTGGGCCTTGATGCCCTCTCCTCATGGGTGAGTAAGGGCCTGGAGTCCCAGTCGCCCTGCTGTTGGCAGGGGGCTGGGGCATAGGGGGCAACCCCGAGCCGTGGCGGGGAGTGGGAACAAACAAAAAATGAATATTCAAGACACGACGCAGGACGTAGGACAGGACGCGACGGACGGGGACGGGGTGACGACGAGGGGGGGCAAGACCCTGAGTCGGAGGCCCGGGCCTTTAAGCTCCAGGGAGGGTTCGCACAGGGTGCGGTCGGTGTCGACTTCGTCTCGCGCCTCAACGGGGGTGGGGGGCGATGATGAGGGAGACGCGGTCTTCGTATCCTCGGGGGATAGCGACGAGAGCGGGCGTTTTATGACTCCCCCTACGCGGACGCCAAAGCGAACGACCGAAACGCGGGGGCGGAACCCCAAAGATCCAGTGGCAAGAGCCCAAAAAATGGAAACAAAGAGGTTACGGACCGTGGTCCGTAATCTAGAGGCGGCCAAAAATCGGGCCGAGGAGAAGGCCCGGCTAGCGGAGGAACTGGGCAGCATGGTGGGCTCCGGACGGTGGGAGGAGGTGACGCCGTTGACCAGCGCCATTCCACCGGCA
Source organism: Harpagoxenus sublaevis (assembly GCA_030770355.1). Classification (NCBI taxonomy): domain Eukaryota; kingdom Metazoa; phylum Arthropoda; class Insecta; order Hymenoptera; family Formicidae; genus Harpagoxenus; species Harpagoxenus sublaevis. Next base: position 14,433 of record JASTWR010002179.1, read on the forward strand.
CAAAACCTGCCCCCTGTCAGCGAGCTTGAGGAGCAGATGACGGGGAAGGAGACGGCGTACGTGGCGCAGAAGATCGCCGAGCATGCCGAGAGGGTCGACCATCTGGCCTACGTGTGCCAACACCTCTCTGGCACAGCAAAAGAGGATTTGCGGCTGGCTGCTCTGGTGGGCAAAGCGGGGGCCAAAATCCTGTCCAGGAGAGCGGCTGGCGGCCCCTCAGCTGAGACTGGGCCAGGGAAGCGGATGCTCTCCGGCGAAAAGTGGAGACGCTGGAGAAGCAGGTGCGGGAGAGGGACCGGAGAATCGCGGATTGGAGAAGAAATTCTCCGAGCTCCGTGATCTCCGCGACCTCGACCCTCCGCCTGTTGAGAGGAGTTCCACCGAGGAATGCCGGCTCCCCTCACCAGGAAGGGAGGAGGGCCAATCCAGACGCCGAGAGGAGCAGGCGTCAACCTCCTCCCCTGGATGGCTTCCTAAAGTCACGGGGGGAGTTTGAGGAGTATCTACAGCGGACGGTGCTGAAGTCCAGCTCTCTTTGTTTATGGAAGCGGTGGACCGAGGGAGGAAGTGGGAGCCGAGGGCTCTCCGCCTCCTCAAGGCGGCGACGGCTCCGGCTGAACTTGGGAGTCCGGCGATCTGGGGGGAGACTCAGTGGGCCGGGCTAACTGCGCGGTCGGCCGCGACACAAGAGCTCCCCGACCCCGGAGTTTCCGGCCCTAGTGGAGCGGAAGCATCGGGTCCGGAGGGAGCCGTACCCCAGCTGGGGAAAAGAAAGAGGGGAGAGGCTGGAGCCCCCACCTCTTCGCCGGAAGGGGTCCTGGGACCAACGCCGGCCCCCGCATCCCAGGAGGGGACCTGGGCAGAAGTGGTGGGGCGAAAGGCCGCCAAGAAGGCCAAGGAAAGCTGCTGCCTCGAGGGAGGTGCCAGGAACTCCCTTCAGCAGAGGCAGCAGCAGCAGCAAGGGCCACAACAGCAACAGCGGCGACAGCAACAGCAACAGCCGAAGCATAGGCAGCGGCAGCAGCAACAACAACAGCAGCAGCAGCCGCAGCGGATGCAACAACAACAACGGGCGAGGGACACCGCGGCCGAAGGAGTCCGGCGACAGGGGACAACAGGGTGGAGTGGCGACACCAGCTGGTAAGTCCCCTTCCATGCATGCCCATAATCAGGGTACGGCTGCAGCAGCCAGCAGCAGCAGCAGCAGCGGCAGCAGCAGCAGCAGCAGCAACAGCAGCAGCACAAACGCCGCGCTCTTCCGCGACCCCCCCGAACAGCCGCCGTCGTTACTGACGGCCCCGGAGGGGGAGTACGCGGAGGTAATGAGGCTGGCCCAGGAGAGGGTCAACCTGGCGGACCTGGGGATCGAGGCGCTCAGGCCCAGGAGGGCCCGCACGGGTGCCTTGATCCTCGAGGTGGCGGGGGCTGGGGGGTCGGAAAAAGCTGATCGCCTGGCCACCGCCATGTCGACGGCCCTCTCCAATGTTGAGGGTGTAAAGATAGATCGTCCCGTGAAGACGAGAGAGATCCTCCTCCGGGATCTGCAGGAGGCGGCGACTCCTGACCTCATTGCGGCGGAGATAGCGCGCGCGGGGGAGTGTCGGTCGAGGGACGTGAGGGTGGGACCGATTAAGGCTCGGGCCCACGGGTTTGGGGGCAGCGTGGGCTAGGTGCCCGCTCGCGGCCGCGGCCGCCCTGTCAAAGGCCGGAAAGGTCAAGATAGGGTGGACGTGGTCGCGAGTGGAGCTACTGGCGGAGCGCCCGCTCCAGTGCTATAAATGCATGGAGCTGGGCCACGTTCGCCAGCGCTGCCCCAACGAGGGGACGGAGTGGGGGGACCGGTGCTTCCGGTGCGGCTTAGCCGGGCACCGGTCCGCAGATTGCGCTTCCTCGCCGCGCTGCCCGGTCTGCAAGGACTCGGGCGGCCCGGCGAGGCACTAGGATAGGAGGACCCGCTTGTCGTGCGGGTCCTGTAGGGGGGAAACCCGTGGGCCCGAGGGTGGGCACTCCCATGACTCCACGGGTGGTCCCCCCCCGTGGAGGGGAGCCCCCGTCCGTGGTGCTGGCGGCAGCGGCTGGGGGGGCGCTCCTTGCGGCGGTGGAGGCACCGGCGGCCGCGGGAATGGAGGTCGACGCGGCCGACGTCGGGGAGAAGTCTGGCGCCGGAGGAGCCGATGACGCTACCCTGGATTGATGGTACATCGGCTCCTCCAAACAAATTTGAACCACGCCCGCGGGGCTCAGGACCTGTTTGTCCAGAGCCTTGCGGAGCGTGGTTATGGGCTGGGGATCGCTGCCGAGCCGTACCGGGTCCCGGCCAGCGACCCCAAATGGTTCGCGGACTCCCGCGCCTCGATTGCGATAGTTTGGGGCGGGGGAGGGATCTCCGGAGATTCCCCTCCTGCCACCAGGCTTGGGGACGGCCACGGGTATGTGGTCGTCCGTTGGGGGACCACCGTAGTGGTGGGAGTTTACCTCCCACCAAGTTGGGAGCTCCGGAGGGTCGAGGATAGCCTCGAGGAGATGGGCGGCTGGGTGAGGAGATCCCCCGGTCGCCCGGTCCTCGTGGCTGGGGACTTTAATGCCCACTCGACTCTCTGGGGCTCGAGGGCGGACAGTGCCAGGGGCCGGGTGGTCGCCGACTGGGCGGCGACGCTTGGGCTCCTGGTACAAAATAGGGGGGCGAAGAGTACCCTCGTGAGGTGGCAGGGGGAGTCAGTTGTGGACATCACACTGGCCAACCCTGTCGCCGCGCGGGGGATCAGCGGGTGGAGGGTCGTCTCTGAGATGGAGACGCTCTCCGACCATCTCTATATTGAGATGGTCGTGGGGGCGAAGGTCCCTCCGCCCGCTGCTCTGGGCGATGCCCGCCACGAAAAGCGGTGGTCCCTCAAACAGTTGGATGCGGACCGTCTGGAGGCGGCCGCCAGGGCTGTCACTTGGGCGGGGAGGGGGGAGGAGGTTGAGATAGACGAGGAGGTGGAGTGGCTCGGGGCCGCGATGACCGCAATCTGCGATGTCGCGATGCCCCGGGCCAAGCCACCTCGAAGACGAGCCGCGTACTGGTGGACCGGGGAGATCGCCGAACTGAGGCGCGCCTCGGTCCAGGCCAGACGCGGCTATACAAGAGCCAGGAGGCGAGGGGTGACGGCCCTGGTGGATCAGGGCTTGGGAGTCATACCGCGAGGCGCGGAGACTCCTGAGCCGTGCCATCAGACGGGCCAAGATCGAGGCGTGGGAGGAACTCCTCCGTTCGCTCGACGAGGATCCGTGGGGGCGCCCATACAAGATCGTAACGAAGAAGTTGCGACCGTGGGCTCCCCCGCTGACCTCGTCGATGGATCCCCGGTTCCTGGAGACAGTCCTGAGCACGCTCTTCCCCGCCGGAGGGGAGGAGGATGCGGACGCACCCGCGCCCGAAGTGCCGGGCTGGCTCCCGGAATGGGGGATCACGGACGAGGAGATGGCGGACGCCGTCGGGAAGCTAAGGGGCAAAAAGACTGCCCCTGGTCCCGACGGCGTCCCGGCGCGAGTGATGGCGCTCACCGCGGGCTTCTTCGTCGGGCGGATGAGGGCACTCTTCGAGGAGTGCCTGAAGCGTGGCGTCTTCCCGGGGAGGTGGAAGGAGGCCAGCCTCGTCCTTCTGAGGAAGGAGGGCAGGCCTCCTGATCAGCCATCGGCGTATCGGCCCATCTGCCTCCTGGACGAGATCGGCAAAATCTTCGAGAGGATTCTCGTTGGCCGACTCGTCCGACACCTGGAGTGGGGGGGTGGTCCCGGGCTACCGGAGGACCAGTACGGATTCCGCGGGGGGCGGTCCACGGTCGATGCGGTCGGCCGTGTGCGGTCCCTCGTGGAGGAAGGGCTGGCTCGGGGCGGGGTGGCGTTGGCGGTGTCACTAGACATCGTCAACGCCTTTAACTCGCTTCCCCGGGGGGTGATCGAGGAATCCCTGGTTGATCTGGGGGTCCCGGTCTACCTCCGGGCGATGGTCCGGGCCTACCTCTCCGACAGGTGGCTGCTGGTCGGGGGGGCGGATGGGCGGAGACGCCGAGTGGCCGTGTACGGCGGCGTTCCGCAGGGGTCGGTCTTTGGCCCTCCCCTGTGGAACGTCGGGTATACTCGCCCTCTGAGAGTGGCGCTCCCCGATGGCTGCACCGCTGTCTGCTACGCGGACGACACGGTGGTGGTAGTCGTTGGGGAGACCTGGGAGGGCGCTGCCCGCACGGCGGAGATCGCCGTGGATAGGGTCGTGCGCGAGATCCGGGGCTTGGGCATGGAGGTGGCGGCCAGGAAGACGGAGGTCGCCTACTTCCACCGGCGGGGGCCGCCGCCTCCCCGGGGACTAAGCCTGCGGGTGGGGGGTGAGACCGTCCCAGTGGGCCCCGAGATGCGATACTTGGGGCTCACGCTGGATCCGAGGTGGCGCTTCCGTGCGCATTTTAGGGGGGTGGCCTCCAGGATGGAGGGTATGGCGGCCGCTTTAGGCCGTCTGCAACCCAACCTGGGTGGCCCGTGCGCGCGGGTGCGCCGCCTCTTTCATGGAGTCGTGCGGTCGGTGGCCCTATATGGGGCGCCCATATGGGCGGATAGGGCGGTCGCGGATCGGTTCGTTCGGTCGGAAATACACCGTGCCGAGCGCCGATCCGCGACCCGTTTAGTGAGGGGGTACCGCACGATCTCTCATGCGGCGGCCACCGTCCTGGCTGGAGTCCCCCCGATCGAGTTCGCGGCCCTCGCGCAGGCCGAAGTATATCGGCGTGTGCGCGGGATGCGGGCGGATCGGGGGGGCGCGCCACTCGTGGCGCGAGCCGGGGCGGTGGTACGTAGACAGGCTCGGCAGCTTGCCCTCCGGGAGTGGCAGAATAGCCTGGCTCCTGTCCGGGGGCGGGTTGTCGAGGCGATCCGGCCGATTCTGCCCGAATGGGTGGGCAGATCGTGGGGCGGTCTCACCTACAGAGTGACACAGGTGTTCACCGGACACGGGTGTTTCGGTGACTACCTGTGTCGCATAGGGAAGGAGCGCACGACCGAGTGCCATCACTGTGGGGACCCGGAGGACTCCGCGCAGCACACCCTGGCCGAGTGTGCGGCTTTCGGGGTGCAGCGCGGAGCCCTGATAAATAAGGTTGGGGCGGACCTCTCCCTCCCGGCCGTGGCAGCGGCCATGGTCCGGGACAGAGAGGCCTGGGGGGCGGTCGTCTCCTTCTGCGAGACAGTGATGCTCGCGAAGGAGACGGCCGAGAGGGAGCGGAGGGACGGCGAGCCGGCGCGCGCAGGGGCGCGCCGGCGGCGCCGCCGCTCTCCTCCCCCTTTCGTTTTGTGACCCAGCCGGGCGGGCTGAAGGGTGCCCGCCCGGCCTCGTATATGGGAGGGGGGGCTGGGGGGACTGGTGTTCCCCCCAACTGCCTCGGCGGACCGGGTGAGATCGGGGGGTCTCATCCGGAAAGGCCCGCTGAGCCGGTCGGCGGCGAGAGGTGGTGTACCTCGCCGCCGAATTAGGGACGGGGGCTGAAAGGCCCCACCCAGGGTGCGCCCGGACGCAATACGAGAGTGAGTTCCCGGGCGCACCCTATATGGGGAAGGGTAGGACACTCGCTGGGTTTTAGCCGGTAGGAGTCCGGCATACCCCTCACCTCCCCCCCGGGAGGTGAGGAAGTCCATGAGGATTTCCCAGCGTCAAAAAAAAAAAAAAAAAAAAAAAAAAAAAAAAAAAGGTCAGGTTAGGTTAGGTCAGGTTAGGTTAGGTCAGGTTAGGTTAGGTCAGGTCAGGTCATCCGCCCCTTCGGGGGATCCAGAGCTGACTGGCGCCGGACGCGTCCCCGGGTTGCGGATAGGGGAACGGCCTCCACATTGCGTGGAGGTTAGCCGCGAATAACAAATAAGCGGTCGCGGACAATCAGCGGTGGGACTCCTTGGACGGGGTGGGCTTTTCCCTGGGAAGGAAGAGTCCTATAAAGTGCCCTATGTCCCATAAGGATCCCATGACGAGGCGAGTGAGTGCCGCCTCGAAATAAGCACTCCAAGCCCCCGGGCAGGCCGGGCTCGTCAGCTCTCTAGCAACCGGCCTAGGAGAAGGAAACTCCGAAATCAAACCAATAATAGGGATCATGAAATGGACGATAATACAGGATTGAACTCCCTGGGTTCGGATACCAGGGGCCGGCGGTTGGATGGTGATCAGCACCCAGCCATACTTCCGTCGTTAACCAGAGATGGGGCAGATGTTACTACAGATGCAGCTGAGTCAACCGCGAGCTTAGCTGTTGATAGGGTTATCGCGAGGTATAATTTGCCGGAGCTACAGGTCCTCCATCGTGTAGCTCGGACGGGCGGGACGGACTCGGCCACCCCCCCTATCAAGGAGCGGCTGCGGACTAAGTCCACTAGGAACGCGGAGAAAATGTCGGAACCGACCAAGGAGCCCCCGACGGAGTCCGTAGGGACGGAGGCGGAAAGGGCTGCCTTCGCCCGCAGCGGCAGGATTCGGCGCTCGCCGCCGCGGGGTGGTGTGACCGGAGCCCTAGGTGCGGCACAGGACGCGGCGACTGCCGTGATACTTAAGGAGGCTGAGGTCAACTTGGTGAGGCTGGAGACTGATTTATTTAAGGTGAGCGGTGTGATTGGTGGCGTGCCACGGAATGTTGAAAGCTGTGACGACAGGAGCGGCGTGGGTTCCGGCTCTGGCTCGACCGCCACTGTCGCCCGGGGGACGACCACCGGAAAGAGGAAGGCGGAGATTTCGCCCACTCTCGACGCGGGGGCGAGCGGAGTGTCCATTCGGGCCGGTTAGACGGCGGTTGGGCGGGCGTACGAGGCACGTCGTGGTGCGCTCGGACGACGAGTCCTACGAGGGCGACGAGGACTATGAGCCCCCCGACGATGGGGAGGTGGAGTATGTCGGTGTCGCCAGGACGGAGACTGTGGCCGCGACGACAGCAGCGAAAACGGTGACTGGGTCCAACCCCGGCGCTGGGGGCAAGGTAAGGAGCGGCAGAAAGGTGCCATCACCGCGACAACGGCGACTGCCAATTGGTGGCACGAGGGTAAATTCGGCGAGCGGGGGGGACGAGCGAGATATCCTCGATCGATGCCCTTCCCCCCGTAAACTGCCGGAAGTCGAGATCGGTGGACTGGGCTCGCTCGGACTAGAATTGATCGATGAGATTGACGGATTGCGTGGTCGCTCGAAAAAACCTTCAGGGCGGCGTCTCCGGGCGTATGAGGCGGTGCGGGGAACGTATACGCGTAATAATCAGTACGCTCGTGGATCGGCTCGAGGATAAAGGTGACGTGACGTATCTCCGGGCTCAGAACGTGGAGCTATCCGCCAAAATGCGGGCGATCGAGCGCGACCGAGATGAAATGCGGCGCGAGCTGGACGTGCTAAATCAAGAGGTGGTAGCCCTCAGGGCCTCGGCGAGAGCAACAACGCGCAACCCACCGCCAAGTAGTAGTGTCACCGGCAAGAATGAACAAGCCCCCTGGGGGCCTGTTCGGGAAAGCGCCAGACCATCGAGGGTGTCGAAATCGAGGGGGGACGCCACGAACGCGGACGCGATCGACGAGCCTCCTCTACCGCAGAGAGGGCCGCGGGAGACCCGCGTGACGCTACGAGCGGGGGCAGGGGACGCTGTGCCCACCGATTCACTGGCAGACGAGACGACTGATTGGAATGAGGCGTCGGCGGACGAGCGGATGCTCCGCTCGACTGGGACGCGAAATCGGCGGTATCCGCGTCTTCCCCCGGCAGAAAATCTATTGCGGAAAAACCGGAAATCGGCCCCGCCTCCGGAGCCGCCGAGAGTGGAGAGACGTGGCCGTCCACGCGGAAACCGCGACCTGCGAGATGTCCTGCCGAAGGTCGGATCGGGGAGTGAGCGCGGGACGCGGGGGCCGACCTCGCGCGCGGGGGCGGCCCCGCCCTCGGGGGAGCCACGTGAAAAAGCGAAGAACGCTGGGGGCACGAGAAATGCCGCGACCAATAAGAGCGCGAGCGACGCGCAGACGGTCACCGAGTGGCAAACCGTCGTCAAGCGTAGACGCTCCAGGAGGACAGCAAGACGGGACGGACAGCAGGAACGGCGGGCAACAGCTGCCGAGAGGCCGCGACAAACCGGCGATCGCGACGGGCGTCCGCGACGGCGGGGGCCCCCGCGACTCCCGCACCAAGGAGGAGACCACCGCGCACGGCAGCGGTGACCATTACTGGGATTGCCGAGGGTTTCTCGTATTGCCGATGCGCTCGCGAAGGCGCGGACAAATATACCGCTAGCGGAGTTGGGCATTGAGAAGTCGTGGGTTCGAAAAAACGATCAACGGGGGACGCGTGATCGAGATCCCGGGACTTGAAGCGGCAAGGAAGGCGGATGCGCTTGCGGGAAAGCTGCGCGAAGTGCTGGGAAAACGAGGCTGTTATCGCTCGACCGTTTGTGAGGGGCGAGCCTCCGTCTCGTGGGTCTCGACGACTCAGTGACAGAGGAGGAGGTGCGCGAGACGATAGCGCAATTAGGTGGGTGCGCGGCCGCCGACATCAGGTCGGCGCGATACGCATTCTCCTCTCGAGCGGACTGGGAGCGGTGTGGGCGCAGTGTCCGCTGGCGGGCGGCCGTGCGCGTCGCCGCGCCGAGGCGCGTCCGCATTGGATGGACGATGGCGCGGGTGGAGCTGCTCGCCGCTCGGCAGCTCCAGTGTTACCGCTGTTGGCGTTACGGCCACATACGGCATAACTGCCCGGGAACGCGTGATCTGAGCGGGCGCTGTTTTCGCTGCGGGGGTATTGGTCACCAGGCGAGCGCGTGCCTCGCGCAGCCCAAATGCTTGGCGTGCGAAGGAGAGGGGATGGACAGTGCGCACCGTTTTGGTTCGTTGCAGTGCCGTGAGAGAGTGGATGCCTCGGTGCGGAGACAGCGACCGCAGCGACAGCAGAGGCAGAACGTGAATCCGCGCGAAAATCGTGTGGTTGTTGACGAGGCGATAGCGAACGCGCGAGAAGACAATCGCGCGACTAGCGTTCGTGCCGACGATGCGAGTACCGCGATGACGAGCCAACAAACACGCGCGGTAAATAGTGAGCGAGCTAACAGTGGTGAGGACAAGACGGTCGAGACGTAGTCGACGACCCGGACGACAATATGGACATCGGGGACGAACAACAGCGTGGTGAAATGGTACGGAGGGCCGACGAGATGGAATAGCGTAATGCCTATACAGGTTATGCAGATCAACCTCAACCGCAGTGGCCGGGCACAGGACCTCATGCTGCACAAACGTTTGGGAGCGTAGCGTGGACCTATGCCTCATCTCGGAGCCGGCCAGATTCCGAAAGCTACTGCAACCTGGTACGGCTCAACCGGACAGCCTGGCAGCGATTTATTTGCGCTCACCCGCTGATCGGGGCGCGTTGCACTCTTGTCGCACGGGGGCGAGGTTATGTGGCAGTCAAGGTGAGTGGCATGGTCTTTGTGTCGTGCTATGTGTCGCCCAACATTCTGTGCGAGGCGTTTCGCGCCTTTCTCGATGCGCTGGGTGATGTGGTTTCGGCCAAGCAACAGTGGTGGCGGCGCGTGTCGGCTGTGCGTGGGCGGCGACTTTAACGCTCACGCGGTTCAGTGGGGTGCCGCGATATCGGACTCGAGGGGTCGCGTACTTGAGAATTGGGCCTCGGGCCTAGATCTTAGGACTGGCCAATGTTGGAAATGTGTCCACGTGCGTCCGACCGCAAGGGCGAGTCGGTCGTCGATCTTACGTGGGCGTCGGCGGGACTGATTGGCTCGGTTGAGCGACTGGCGAGTCTCCGTGAACGATGAATCGCTTTCGGACCACCTATATAATATACTTCTCGATAATCGACCGCTCGCCTCGCGTGCTTCCACCGCATTAGAGGTCATAGGGTCCGAGGTGGAATTTCGCAAGACTGGACGTAGATGTGTTAGGGAGGCCCTCGATTGGTCTTGCGGCGCTGGTCCCGCTGTCGATGAGTCGGAGGGGTGCGAATCCCGGAGTGTGGATCGACCGGATCCTGCGGGAGGCTTGTGGACGCGTCGGCTCCGCGCGTAGGGCCTATCAAGAAGAGGCGTAGCGCCTATTGGTGGAGCGACGCGATTGCGGGATCTGAGGCGCGTGTGTATCCGTGCGCGCCGCGCTTACACCCGCGCGCGTAGACGTTCCCCCGCGACGGTTGCGTCGGATGAGAGCGCATACCGGCGCGCAAAGCGCGATTTAAACCGGGCTATCTCGGGCGGCGAAGAGCGATGCGTGGACAGAACTGCTGAGGACAATTGACGATGACCCGTGGGGCTTGCCCTACAAAGTAGTGATGAGACGGCTATCCGCCGGTGCTGGCCTGTCCGAGCGGCTGGACGTGGCGGTTTTGGAGCCGCTGCTGGACTCGCTTTTTCCGCGGGGGAGGGCACTCGCCGCGGGTCGACTGGGACGACCCATGCGCGCGGACGCGGCTGGGCGTGGAGCGATGAGTGGCGCGTTGACGTAGAGGAGATCTCGCGCGCGATACGCGAAAAGAAGAATGTCAATACGGCACCTGGGCCGGATGGAATACGCGCGTCTGTTCTC
>JASTWR010002180.1:0-24998 GCA_030770355.1 Harpagoxenus sublaevis
ACAGAAGTATTAATTTTGAAGTTGACTTCATCAAATTGTATTGCTTATAACTTTTGCAAAAAAAATATTCCCTGACGAACCAAAAATATGTATTTGCTTATTTTATGTATATTTCATGTAAATAAAGTTTTACAATCAATTTAAACAAACACGATGTTATTTCTCGTTCGATTTGACGTGGAATTGCCCATATGCAGTATAATACATTAATAATAAAAAAATGTCTTTTTTTAAGGGTGTAGCAAGATAAAGGGGAATTAATCTAACGGCCCCCAAACAAAATTAATTTGGATTAGGGGCAATTTAAAAGTGTAATAAAATTGATAACATTATCTGTGGATAATTCCATATATCTAGCTCTTTCTCGCCCCATTGCATAGCCGGAATATTATTTAAAAAATGTGTTTGTCACATTTTATTTTTCTTCTCTGCCCCTATTATATGTAGAAATCAAGTATCTTAAATTATTTAAGCCATTATAAAACAGGTTTTTCTTTAGAATTTTCCACGCCAAAACTCGACTTGCAGAACCGTTTAAAATATTCAAGAAATTTTTTGGCACGCTCCTGAGGTAAAACCTTGGAAAAAATTTAGAAAATGTATATGTTACATAAAAGACTATCTTCCCAATTTTTTCAGACTTTTTTAAACACGGCATTATATTTAAAACAAATTGAAACTTATTTCTTTTTTATCGTTCCGTAATAATAAAGTAAAATCAATACATTAATTGCTTTATTTAACTATAATAATATTGTTTTAATTTACTTCAATATTTGTGTTATATCAATGATAAAGATAATAGCTATCATCTAAGCAGTTCCCAAGTTGATAATTCACAAACCAATTAGCTTGTTTAATTATGTAAGTAAAGGACAAAGAAATCTCAAAAGCTTATAAGTGAATGATTATTCACATATTTATTATAAATCACAATTTTATGTTTACGTTAAGAATATAAGATTTATATACAATCACATATATTTATTCGTTGCAATAATTACTACAATTTAATCTTTATCACTATATATTGTCGTTAATAATTGGGTCAATTCGAATACACTTTTTGTATATTTTTGATAAATCTTAATTAGAGAGAGAATCCTGAATTACTGAAGATTGAACTTAAGTCCCGGCATATTAATAAAAAAACATACAAAAAAGTGTATTAGAAGTGATATATATCCAATGTAAACCTAATCTTGTTATGAGTAAAGTGGAATTTTACGATACACGTGTAAATGTACAAATGGACTTAGGATTATTCGTTATCGTTGTTCACATATGTTTCTGCGATTATTTGTTATCTTTCACATGTCCGGTATTTGGCACAGAAATAGTAAGACTAGCAGAAATCTTATAACAAAGATTTTTAAGACTGGAAGAATTGACCCAATAGTTATTGACGAGAATATATAGTGATAAAGATTAAATTGTAGTAATTATTGCAACAAATAAATATATGTAATTGTATATAAATCTTATATTCTTAACGTAAACATAAAATTGTAATTTATAATAAGTATGTAAATAATCATTCACTTATAAGCCTTTGAGATTTCTTTGTCCTTTACTTACATAATTAAACATGCTATAATTGGTTTGTGAATTATCAACTTGGGAACTGTTTAGATAACAGCTTTATTTTATCTTTATCATTAATATAACACAAATATTGAAGTAAGTTAAAACAATATTATTGTAGTTAAATAAAGCAATGTATTTATTGATTTTACTTTATTATTACGGAACGATAAAAAAGAAATAATCATTTTTAATTTGTTTTAAATATAATGCCGTGTTTAAAAAAATCTGAAAAAAATTGGGAAGATTGTCTTTTATGTAACATATACTGCATTTTCTAAATTTTTTCCAAGGTTTCACCTCAGGAGCGTGCGAAAAAATTTCTTGAATATTTTAAACGGTTCTGCAAGTCGAGTTTTGGCGTGGAAAATTCTAAAGAAAAACGTGTTTCATAATGCCTTAAATAATTTAAGATACTTGATATCTACATATAATATAGGGGCAGAGAAGAAAAATAAAATGTGACAAACACATTTTTTAATGATATTCCGGCAATGCAATGGGGCGAGAAAGAGCTAGGTATATGGAATTATCCACAGATAATGTTATCAATTTTATTACACCTTCAAATTGCCCCTAATCCAAATTAATTTTGTTTGGGGGCCGCTAGATTAATTCCCCCTTATCTTGCTACACCCTTAAAAAAAGACATCTTTTTATTATTAATGTATTATACTGCATATGGGCAATTCCACGTCAAATCGAACGAGAAATAACCTCGTGTTTGTTTAAATTGATTGTGAAACTTTATTTACATAAAATATACATAAAATAAGCAGATACATATTTTTTGTTCGTCCGGAATATTTTTTTTGCAAAAGTTATAAGCAATTTGATGAAGTCAACTTCAAAAATTAATACTTCTGTTTATATTTGTCGTAGAGATCTTTAAAAAATTAAGCTAAGGATTTGAAGCTAAGGAGACAATCTTTTTGAAATAAGTTTAAGTTACAAGAAATTGCAAATTCCAATTGTTATAAGCAATTAAAATGTTTAATTAATTTTTTCATTAAAAAATACATTTAAAAATTTTTTAAAATAATGCTATCTTATTCTTTATATCATTCTGATAGTATATACATATTTTTTATTTTATGAAGAAATGATAGATTCTATATTTTATATAATTTTAATGACTGAGGCACCGCGTTGTACCGCACTGTGCTCGTGGCTCTGGCTCAATCAAGTATAGCAGGGCACATCGATTTCTTCGGAAATCTCTTGTAGAAAAAATATACCGCATAAATGACATAATATATATAATGTAATTACATAATTTATAATTGAATACAATTAAAATTATACAAATTACATTTTTGTTATAAATATTACATTTTAAAAATTGTACATTATTTCTAATGATAAAGTAAATTTTGTTACAGCAGTGTATAATTTGATCGTTAATTTTTTTTCCGTTTTGAACTGCTTGAATTTTCTGCAATGGATATTGTGCTCTAAATTTTCTTATCGAAAATTTCCTATTAGACCCAGACTTTTGGCGTTCTACAAGTCTGTAAGTGACCACGCTATTATATTTTTTTACCTTCTGCGTGGAGTTCAACAAAATTGCAATTTACACTGCACTTTATATAACTTTATAAATTTCCCGATAAGAAAAATTGGAGCATAACATTTGTTACAGAAAATCCCGATAATTCAAAACAGAAAAGAAAATTGACGATTGAATTATACAGTACAGTAAAACAAAACAATTTACTTTACCAGAATACTACACAATTGTTAAAGTGTAATATATTCATAACAAAAATGTGATTTGTATAATTTTGATTATATTCAACATTATATATTATGTTATTCATAAGCTGTATGTACATACATACGAGAGATTTCCGGAGAAATCGATGTGCCACTTGGTCGAGCCAGAGACGCAAGCACGGCGCGGCATCTCAGTCATTAAAATGATATAAAAAGATAGAATCCATCGTTTTTTCATAAAATAAATATGTGTACTTTAAGAATAAAGTAAAGAATAAGATAGCATTATTTAAACATTTTTTAAAAATGCACTTTTCAGTAAAAAAAATTAATTAAACATTTTAATTGCTTATAATATTTGGAATTTGCAATTTCTTGTAGCTTAAACTATTTCTTTCAAAAAGATTGTCTCCTTAGCTTTAAAATGCTTTTTTAAAGATTTTTCTACGACAAATATAACCAGAGATATTAATTTTTGAAGTTGAACGGAACGCAGTGCATAAGAGAAGCAAGACTGAGCGAGACGGGTAAAAGGAAATTTCGGCTTCGCCGCTGCTAGCTCGCCTACCGTAACGTGATACGTGAGACAAGGACGGAGCGATTGTTTGTCGGTCCTTGTCTGACTCATTCACCTTATCGATTTTCAGTAGTTTGGACACCAACCATAGCACGGACACGCACCCATGTAGCGTTACCGACCGTGACGAGCGTAGTTTAGTCGCACTTCTTCAGGCGGCGCGTCGGAAAATGCGTCCACCGCAAGAACAAAGGGATGGCCGCTCTCAGGTTTCTCTCTGGTACGGGTTTCCTATCTTCCAACTTTTATGGCACCAGCCTAAGTTAACGGTTACGGCTATTATAAACCAACCCTTAGGCCGGTATTCATAGTTATTTAAGACCGTCTTAAGTTCAATCTTAAGATGTCATGAACCAATCACAGAGCCGTATTAGCGGCTTAAGACATTACTTAAGACGATCTTGAAGACTATGGCCGGTATTCATAGTTATTTAAGACCGTCTTAAGTTCAATCTTAAGGTGTCATGAACCAATCACAGAGCCGTATTAGCGTCTTAAGACATTACTTAAGACGGTCTTGAAGACTATGAATACCGGCATATGAATACCGGCCTTAGAAGATCGACGGTGCAGACATAGCCGTGGTGGTCGGTCCTCTCTCTCTTCTGATCGCTTGGTGGGGATAGACGACTCGACTTTCTCTTTCTTCTGATCGCTTGGTGGAGATAGACGACTCGCCTTATGGTGCGATCCCATGGTACGGAACGTATGCGCAATGCGGAATTGGCGGAACGCTCGTGATTGGTTCGACCTCTTTTACGTTCGTTCCGCCGACTTTTATCCGCAAGTTTCTATTTTATCCGCACTATCCGTGCGGAAACTGCGGAAGCTTTATAACAAAAGCTGCGATTATATATAATGAATATAATTTTAATGAATATAATTTAATGAATATAATTTTAATGAATATAATTTTATAATTTTATGCGTAGTTGTTGCTTTTTGAATGGACACCAACATTGTTTTAATTTATTTAATAATACGCAAATAATAACAAACAATTTTTTAGAATACATTTTTAGCGACTGAATGTTGTAGCAATTGGTGACAATTTTGTAGGTTATGAATGGAATTCGTTAATGTGACAGATGTATTGCATGTATGTACGTGTGATTCCGTTCCGCTTAAATATAATTATCTGTGTCCCATAGCTCCGGGAACTTTGCCGGTCAACTTCGACTTATTAACTTTTTTTTTTTAAATCGTTTGTTGGTCGTTTGTTGGTGATTGTTGGCCTAATTACAACGTTTGTTGGTTTTTAATTTTTTTTTAATTAAAAAAGAAAAATTAGCGTTAAGTTAGCTGGAAAAATCTCATTTTTAATTTAAAAACGGCCTAATCGATGCGTAATCGTCTGCTGATGATTGTTGGTCTAATTTTAGCGTTTGTTGGTTCATATTTTTTTCTTAAATTGAAAAAAACAAAAATTAGCGTAAACAGCCGGAAAAATCTTATTTTTAATTAAAATACGGTCTAATCAATGCGTAATCGTTTGCTGATGATTGTTGGTCTAATTTGATCGTTTTTTGGTTTATTATTTGTCTTAAAAACAAAAAATTATCTCACATTAAGGCCGCATCTGCAGTAATCAAAGATTGGTTTATTTGCTTACGACTTATGTTTATTTCTATAAATGTAAGGCTAACATCTATAAAACTGGCTATGAATACGGGCCTTAACATCGGTAGGAAATCGCGAAAAGAAGATCAAGAAACATGGTGGTATTTCCTGTCTTTTTGTGCCAAGCCATCGTTTGAACGAGAAACCGAGTGAAAAATTAAGGTAATTAATGTAGATTTATATATACAGGGTGTCCCAGAATATTTGGGACTTTTCTCAAAAACAGATAGAACGGACTCAACTGAGTCGAAAAGTGCTTTACCATTTTGCAATTTTTGCAATAGGTAACGAGATATTAATAATTAAAAATCGCCGTGTTAGCCCGGCCTACCGCCAAATGCAAGCACGCGGCGAGATGCGGCCGCCCACTGCCCACCGATCGATATCCGCGGTCGGCGCGCGGGGAGTTGTTTACTACAAGCGGCAATACGAGTGGCGCGTAACGCTGGGCCCCCGTTCTGAGATAAGATAGTTCCTCGCCTTTTTTTTAATAAAAATAAAATTGTCAGACGGCACAAAAATTTTCTATGTGTGTACGTGTACATGCATGTGCACGTATGCATGCATGCAATGCTCAGAAAAGTATAAATTTTACTGCATAAAAAAGCGATTACTCAATTTACTTTTTTTCTTTTAGTAAGCAACGGTTATCTTTAACAAAGAATAATTTCTTGATGATAATGTTAAAATGTACTCATCACAAATTTTAGAAAAAGTCATTATCATGTACCCGCAAAGAAAATTTATATTTTTTCTTTAAAGAATGTAACATTATAAAATTTTATCAAAGAAAAATTAAAATAATAAACAAATCAAATTTTTATTTTAATTTTATATTCTTCTATGAACTTATGAAATATTAGAAATAAGTAATATTTATTTAATTCAAGTAATTTATAGTATGTTATTTGTATGTGTGTGTATGCAGGCAAAGAAATGTTAAGTAAATATTATTTATTTTAAAATTTTTAAATAAAATAATAAGTGAATTTTAAGACTATTATTAAGAAAATATTCTTTGTAAAAATAACCATTACTTAGAAGAAGAGAACTAAAATTGAGTAATTGGTTTGCTTAATTCTTAGCACTAGAATGATATTTTTCTGCGTGTGCGTACGTGAATAACAATCGCAATCCGGCGACCGCCTCTTAACGTGCTCGACTATTTCGTTTGGGGTTACATCAAAGATTTAGTCGAGCACAGGTGTGGTGGTACACAAGCTGAGGTACGAGAAGAAATTTTCGGAGCTTTCAATACCATCACGCCGGAAATGGCGTACCGCGCGACGCGCAATATTACTCGAAGGGCCGAACCCTGTGTACGAGAACGAGGAAGGCACTTCGAACAGTTTTTGCATTAAAATATTTTCATATTTTAATGCAAAGTGGATTAGACCTACTGGGGATACAACTTAAAAAAAAATGCGCCATGCTATCTACCGCAAAGTGGTGTGGAAATGATAGCGCTCTATCATTTTCTTGCCACAGAAAGATAAAATAATTATTTTTTGGCTCGCGATCTTATATTGCGATTGTTATTCACGTGCGCACACGCAGAAAAATATCATTCTAGTGCTAAGAATTAAGCAAACCAATTACTCAATTTTAGTTCTTTTCTTCTAAGTAATGGTTATTTTTACAAAGAATATTTTCTTAATAATAATGATAATGTTGATAATGTTAAAATGTACTCATCACAAATTTTAGAAAAAGTCATTATCATGTACCCGCAAAGAGAATTTATATTTTTTCTTTAAAGAATGTAACATTATAAAATTTTATCAAAGAAAAATTAAAATAATAAACAAATCAAATTTTTATTTTAATTTTATATTCTTCTATGAACTTATGAAATATTAGAAATAAGTAATATTTATTTAATTCAAGTAATTTATAGTATGTTATTTGTATGTGTGTGTATGCAGGCAAAGAAATGTTAAGTAAATATTATTTATTTTAAAATTTTTAAATAAAATAATAAGTGAATTTTAAGACTATTATTAAGAAAATATTCTTTGTAAAAATAACCATTACTTAGAAGAAGAGAACTAAAATTGAGTAATTGGTTTGCTTAATTCTTAGCACTAGAATGATATTTTTCTGCGTGTGCGTACGTGAATAACAATCGCAATCCGGCGACCGCCTCTTAACGTGCTCGACTATTTCGTTTGGGGTTACATCAAAGATTTAGTCGAGCACAGGTGTGGTGGTACACAAGCTGAGGTACGAGAAGAAATTTTCGGAGCTTTCAATACCATCACGCCGGAAATGGCGTACCGCGCGACGCGCAATATTACTCGAAGGGCCGAACCCTGTGTACGAGAACGAGGAAGGCACTTCGAACAGTTTTTGCATTAAAATATTTTCATATTTTAATGCAAAGTGGATTAGACCTACTGGGGATACAACTTAAAAAAAAATGCGCCATGCTATCTACCGCAAAGTGGTGTGGAAATGATAGCGCTCTATCATTTTCTTGCCACAGAAAGATAAAATAATTATTTTTTGGCTCGCGATCTTATATTGCGATTGTTATTCACGTGCGCACACGCAGAAAAATATCATTCTAGTGCTAAGAATTAAGCAAACCAATTACTCAATTTTAGTTCTTTTCTTCTAAGTAATGGTTATTTTTACAAAGAATATTTTCTTAATAATAGTCTTAAAATTCACTTATTATTTTATTTAAAAATTTTAAAATAAATAATATTTACTTAACATTTCTTTGCCTGCATACACACACATACAAATAACATACTATAAATTACTAGAATTAAATAAATATTACTTATTTCTAATATTTCATAAGTTCATAGAAGAATATAAAATTAAAATAAAAATTTGATTTGCTTATTATTTTAACTTTTCTTCGATAAAATTTTATAACGTTACATTCTTTAAAGAAAAAATATAAATTCTCTTTGCGGGTACATGATAATGACTTTTTCTAAAATTTGTGATAAGTACATTTTAACATTATCATCAAGAAATTATTCTTTGTTAAAGATAACCGTTGCTTACTAAAAGAAAAAAAGTAAATTGAGTAATCGCTTTTTTATGCAGTAAAATTGATACTTTTCTGAGCGTTGCATACATGCATACGTGCACATGCATGTACACGTACACACATAGAAAATTTTTGTGCCGTCTGACAATTTTATTTTTATTAAAAAAAAGGCGAGAAACTATCTTATCTCAGAACGGGGGCCCAGCGTTACGCGCCACTCGTATTGCCGCTTGTAGTAAACAACTCCCCGCGCGCCGACCGCGGATATCGATCGGTGGGCAGTGGGCGGCCGCATCTCGCCGCGCGCTTGCATTTGGCGGTAGGCCGGGCTAACACGGCGATTTTTAATTATTAATATCTCGTTACCTATTGCGAAAATTGTAAAATGGTAAAGGACTTTTCGACTCAGTTGAGTCCGTTCTATCTGTTTTTGAAAAAATACGCGTTACTTACGCCCCACGCGGGCCATCGACCGCGCTACTTTCACTTTTCGCGACGCCCACGTGGGCCATCGATCGCGCCCATCAACCGCGACACGACGCGTCCCATCAACTACCGCCGTAGGCCGATCCCGCAGATCCGGGAAACTACCGCGCATCACCTTGCGATCACCTCATACGCGCATTATAAAGCGAATTCACATGTATAACAACCACGCGACAAATAAATTGTAAAAGCGATACCGAGGCTGTCGCCTCGTTTCAATATTGTAATCTTAACAAACTCAGTTTATAATAAACTCTCCGTAAAAGTACAAAGCGCCGTTCTATCGTCTCTTCCTCCGCGCCTATTTCTCGACCCTGACCAGCCGCGAGCTAAGATCCGCGCATCGGGAAAACAGGTTGTTTTAATGTTTCGTAACTTTTGACCATGTTACATCTGGAATTATTGAGAAAGTATAAGAATATTAAGTAATGCATTATTATTTGTGCACATTGTTTAAAACAGTTTTATATAGGGATAGAAAACGATCGGATAGCGGAAGTTTAATCTTGCGATCCAGTCTACCAGGACGAAGCTATACGGGATTCAATATGTCCATTCTGGAAGAATATACTGAAATAATAAAATAAAAGTACAATCTTAATATCCATAAAAATATGCTTAAGGGGGGATCCTCATGTAGACGGTCTAAAAAATCGATTTTCCTTTTTTTATTGTAATCAATAGCACACTATTCGTGGAATATATTCCCAAGGTTACAATAAAAAATTCGAAGTTTTAAAGTCCTCACAGCCATTTCTTGCGCGCAGGTATACGTGCGGGTATACGAGCGGCGAAAACTTTAAACGCGTTTATCTCGAAACCACGTTTTTGAAATTGGCGGGCACGATAACTCAAAAACTATTTGACCAATCAAATTGGCTCTGTACGTACACATAGTTTATTAAATTTACTAGTCGGTAAACCTCTAAAATTAATAAAATAATTAATTTAAACAATTTTTATTAAATTAATAAAGTTCACATTTGTGAGTGAAAATTGCATTTTTTTGTTTAAAGTGCCGCTATTTTGTCAATTTTCAACTTTTTTGCATTTTTTTAGGTTCACCGACAAACTATGTTTATAAACAATAAGAAATCTTTTTGTTTTTTTGTTTCAGACGAGTAAACAAGTAGCTAGAATGCCCGCCGTTTAAAACCGACGCTTTTTCTTACGCCCTATAAACATATTATATTATTTTTTTTTAAAGTAAAAAAAATTTTTTTACGTACTTAAATCTTCAAATAAAATAGCCCAAAACTTATCAAAGCGATTTATTAAATAGTTTCTTTTAAAAAAATTCCCGAAAATCTCTTTATTTTCAGTCGTCTACATGAGGATCCCCCCTTAAAGATCCAAGGAAATTAAACAAGAGTTACCAGCTCACCTATTTGTTGCCATAATGACTTTAACATTAGTTGTCTGATCAAAACCATCCATTTGATTTGAGTAATTCCAGGAGAATACGTTACACTTCTTGATCTGCTACAGTTTGAGTGTCAAATCTTTTTGTAGCAATAGCATTTATTTCATCAATAAATATTATGACTGGTCAGTTTTCTTTAGCCAAACTAAACGTCTCGTCATTTGTAGTCCTTCGCTCAAATACTTTTACACAAATTCAGAGCCTATTACACAAATGAAGGCAGCTGGAAAAAATAGAAAATAATAGAATTTAAAACACAAAATCTGTTTGTTATTATTCTTCCATGCAATTAGTTTAGATATATTGTAAGATTTTTTTAAACAGTATATTTCAATTTGTACCAGTATAGTATGTCTAGCAACTGCTTGCGCTAACATAGTTTTTCCACAACCGGGTAGTCCGTACATGAATAGTATGTACACCGGACCGTTTGGTACGGGTATCAAGTACTATATTCCTATCAAATCCGTATCAAATCTCGGGTTATACCGGTGTAAATTGAGAATTGATACGGATTTGATACGAATATAGTACCTGATACGCGTATCAAACGGTCGGTGTAAACTAGGCTATTGTTCCTTGATCTTCTTTTCGCGATTTCCTGCCGATGTTAGGGCCCGTATTCATAGCCAGTTTTATAGATGTTAGCCTTACATTTATAGAAATAAAACTTAAGTCTTAAGCAAATAAACCAATCTTTGATTACTGCAGATACGGCCTTAATGTGAGATAATTTTTCGTTTTTAAGACTAATAATAAACCAACAAACGATCAAATTAGACCAACAATCATCAGCAAACGATTACGCATCGATTAGACCGTATTTTAATTAAAAATGAGATTTTTCCGGCTGTTTACGCTAATTTTTGTTTTTTTTAATTTAAGAAAAAAATATGAACCAACAAACGCTAAAATTAGACCAACAATCATCAGCAGACGATTACGCATCGATTAGGCCGTTTTTTAATTAAAAATGAGATTTTTCCGGCTAACTTAACGCTAATTTTTCTTTTTTAATTTAAAAAAAATTAAGAACCAACAAACGTTGTAATTAGGCCAACAATCACCAACAAACGACCAACAAACGATTAAAAAAAAAAAGTTAATAAAGTCAAAGTTGACCGGCTGAGTTCCCGGAGCTGTGTCCCATGGAGCGAAAAATGCGGAAGCGTAGTCTGTGCGTGCCAATAATATACACTGTTCCGATAGATACAATGAAAGGATCTATGAGAAATAATTTTGTGATTGGCAAGCGTCAATTGCGCTTCCGCGAATTCCGCTCCATGGGACACAGATAAAGATATTTCAGCGAAACGCAACTGGCGGAATATCTGCGATTGGACGAACTTCATTCCGTCAATTCCGCATTGCGCATACGTTCCGTACCATGGGATTGCACCATTAGTCACAGTATAACCATACCCAGTAGGGACACTGAGCGACACCTGACGTTCCGAATTTCTCCCAATTCCCTACACCTAGGAATATGGCGGCCTGTAGGTATGACAGAGAGAAAGATACTTTCCTCTTTTTCTCTCTTAAGCGTTTGTACATCTCAGAAGATGGCGGCGAGTCATGTGACCTGGGACCATAGACTTATATAGATAGACCGGCCCCTGCCGTGAGAGCACGCGATAGAAGATGAACGGTGCAGACATAGCCGCGGTCGTGGTCCTCTCTCTTTCTACTGATCGCTTGGTGGGGATAGAAGTCTAGACTAAGTGGTGGGGATAGACGACTTCTTCTACTCAGGTCTGGAAACTCGCACCATTTTATGGTGGTGGGGGTGTCTCGCTTAATGTCCCCGTTTTCGGTAGTTCGCTCCGTGTCCGCACTAATCGTGTCGATCGAAAAGTCGTCTAGAGACCCTGTAATAAGAGTCTAGCCATAAGCGATTTTGTCAAAATCCTGCATTGGGCGCATTCAGCGCACAGAACAGTTGCGGATTTATGCCCTGAATGGCCTGTGATCCAGAGCGCTCCCACAACATGTGGCGGTAGCGGACGCCATATTTTAGAGCGAAAATTTTGATGCTACATCGACGGAACTGTTGTGAGACTTGGCTGGAGACATGTGAAAACATGTAAGTTGTCTTGGGTTGTCGAGTGGTATCGACCGCTCACTCAGCAAAGCATTCAGCGAAAAACAGCGCTGGGAGAGGGAGCGATCCCGCAACAGTTTTGTGCGCTGAATGCGGCCATTGAGTCGCATCTTGCGAGCGAGCGTGTTCGGACGTGTTTCGACCGTTAGATTTTTTGAGGCTGCAGGGGGAAGTGATCCGCGCAATTCTCTGGGCATAGCACACCCACGGCAACCCGCGCTCATCACCGCGGACACTCGACACACACGGACACGCACACACACACGCTTAAGAAGTTTGCCGCTAATTTAGAGAGCCAGATACACGCTACACATACACACAGGAACACATACAGACGTAGCTAGGGGCAATTAACCTGCCGTACCAGGAGGCAGAAAGGCCCGGAACTAAGACTAAGACTGTCAAAATCCTGCGAGAGAAACGGATATACATTTTCTCTTTAACCTAGCCTCATCTGATACGCTCAAGCACATTACGTTCAATCTTCGTGAACACGTGCGGGAGTATTACACGGGATAAACCAGTTCTGATATTCTGATCAACTTTGCGTGATAATGACCTGACAACTATGGTCAATCGGTGTGCGGTGCCAAAGTGCAAGAAAAACTCGAAGAGTTTGAACCTCAAGCGTTCACTCTTTAAAGTGCCGGTGGACGAGACATTGCGCGATAAGTGGAGAGCTGCGATTCCGGGATTAAAAGCAACGCAATTTGTGTGCGATAGACATTTCGATGCCGGTTGTATTGTGAGGAAGTACGTGAGACACGATGCAAATGGACAGCTCCTCGCTGATGTAAGTAAAATTCTAACATACTCTGTATTTTCGGAGCTGATGAGCAGTCGGGATTTGCAAATACTAATTACAATAAGGCAATACTGCAATACTTATAACACTTTTACAGCTGCCAAATGTGCTACGTTAAAGAGAAAATGTATATCTGTTTCTCTCGCAGGATTTTGACAGATTCTTATTACAGGGTCTCTAGACGACTTTTCGATTGACACGATTATTGCGGACACAGAGCGAACTACCGAAAACGGGGACGTTAAGCGAGACACCCCCACCACTGGAGTTTCCAGACCTGAGTAAAAGACCGTGGTCGAGTCGTCTATCCCCACCAAGCGATCAGAAGAAAGAGAAAGTCAAGTCGTCTATCCCCACCAAGCGATCAGCAGAAAGAGAGTGGACCACGACCGCGGCCATGGTGGAAAGAAAACAAGGTGTGCTCGTTAGAGGGGTCGAAATTGAGCATGTTCTGCGCAGACATGGCGACGGGCCAAGCGAGCGCCATATCGAATATATATAGATATACTAATGTATATACATACGTCAGAAGTGAACGTGTTTCGGCTTAATTTGTCTTTTTTAAAATGCCTGTGTGTAGTGTAAGTGGATGCAAAAATAGAAGCGAGAATGCAAAAGAGAAAAATATTCAATTTTTCTCTTATCCAAAGGATGAAGAAACTGCGTTAAAATGGATAAAAGTTTCCAAGAAAAATGTTAACCTAAAAAACGGTACGCTATTTTGAATCTATATAAATTATAATATTGAGGCATATATTTTTAATACTTTATTGAAATTAATTTTTGTAGCTCGCATATGCTCTGTCCACTTTACACCAAGCTGTTACAAACCAAAGCCAGCGTATTTAGCAAACTGCGAAAATTACTCGCCTAAGAAATTACGAAGACTTCATGATCATGCAATTCCAACAGAAAATTTGCCACTAATGAAGGAAGGAGAAGTGCTAAAGGAAGTGCAAAATCAACACAACATGATAAATGTTAGTGAAAACAGCAGGTGTGTATTATTGTATTATATAAAATGTTTTCTTATTATAATATATGAAGATTGCAATAAACTCTATTTACAAGTAATATTTTTTTTTAACAGCAAAAACAGTTTTAGTGAGTCCGAGACCAATTTGATCGACACTTCAATGGAAAATAAAGCAAATGTTAGTGAAAACAGCAGGTGCGTATTACTATATTATAAAATGTATAAATTTTCTTATTATAATATGTGCAGATTGCAATAAATCATATTTACAATATCT
This sequence comes from Harpagoxenus sublaevis, assembly GCA_030770355.1. Taxonomy (NCBI): domain Eukaryota; kingdom Metazoa; phylum Arthropoda; class Insecta; order Hymenoptera; family Formicidae; genus Harpagoxenus; species Harpagoxenus sublaevis. The sequence continues at coordinate 14,573 of JASTWR010002180.1, forward strand.
TTTTTAAGAGCAAAAACAGCTTCAGTGAGTCCGAGACCAATTTGATCGATACTTTAATGGAAAATAAAGCAGAAACATGTTTTATGCAATCTTCAAAAGAAAATGCTAGGTATGCTAATGCATGTATTGAAATCTGTAATATCAGCGTGCCACATATGTTCATTTTCACATATCAATATCTTGTATACTATTCAATAATAAACTTATTGAACACAACTTCTCGTGTTATTAAAATAAAATATTTATTACATTTATTGTGTGTGTGTGTGAAATTGCTGTATTTAAATAAACCTATCTTATATCCACAATATTTTTAAAACTTTAGAAAATTATTTACTTTTTTCTTATACATCTATTATATTGTTCAATTCATGCTTCTTTTACATTTATTTTAATATTTTTTTATATATAATTTTAACATTTTTTACTTAAAATTAATTATTACATGAAATAAAATTGCATTATATGCAGAACAGAAAAAGAACTTAATTCTCATTTAAAAAACTGCGGTCTTAATTCTATTGGCCAATAAACCAATATGTCTCCTGCTTGGCCCAACGCACTCATTGGTTATTAGAAAGGATGCGCAACAGCATACCTTGTTTTCTTTCTACCATGACCGCGGCTATGTCTGCACCGTTCATCTTCTATCGCGAGCTCTCACGGCAGGGGCCGGTCTATCTATATAAGTCTATGCCTGGGACCCTCTACATCAAAGGTGCCGACACTCAGTGTCGCTACTGGGTATAGTTATACTGTGACTTAGGCCGGTATTCATAGTCGGATCTTATTTCAAGACCATCTTAAGTAATGTCTTAAGACGCTAATACGGCTCTGTGATTGGTCCATGACATCTTAAGATTGAACTTAAGACGATCTTAAATATAAGAACCGACTATGAATACCGGCCTTAGGCCGGTATTCATAGTTATTTAAAACCGTCTTAAGTTCAATGTTAAGATGTCATGAACCAATCACAGAGCCGTATTAGCGTCTTAAGACATTACTTAAGACGATCTTGAAGACTATGAATACCGGCCTTAGTCGAGTCGTCTATCCCCACCAAGCGATCAGAAGAGAGAGAGGAACGACCACCACGGCTATGTCTGCACCATAGACTTATATAGATAGACCGGCCCCTGCCGTGAGAGCACGCGTCGGAAGATGTACGGTGCAGACATAGCCGTGGGGGGTCTCTTCTCTCTGTCTTCTGATCGCTTGGTGGGGGATAGACGTCTAGCCCATCTATTCCCTACTAGTCCCCACTCTAGACTTCTATCCCCACCAAGCGATCAGAAGACAGAGAGAAGAGACCCCCCACGGCTATGTCTGCACCGTACATCTTCCGACGCGTGCTCTCACGGCAGGGGCCGGTCTATCTATATAAGTCTATGGTCTGCACCGTCAATCTTCTAACGCGTGCTCTCACGGCAGGAGCCGGTCTATTTATATAAGTCTATGGTATAGTTATACTGTGATATAAGTCTATGGAGAAAACACGCCGGATGCGCCGCCATTCGAGGTTCAGAAACAATCGCCGCGTGATGTTTCAAACTGTGCTTGCAGCAATAAGTACTTTGAAAACAATAACTACAAATAAAGAATAAAGGAATTCAATGAGAACAAAACATATATTTGTTTTCAACAGATACAATACAATACAAAAGTGACATTTGAATGTTTATTATAAATATTTAACCTTAAATAATAGGTAAATAATATGTATATATCGTATATTTGGAAATAACAAATGATTGTAATAATTATGTATATTATTTTTGTAAATATGTTTGTATCATTATATTTATTTAACACATGTTACATGTAATAAATATATGATATAGGGTTTTCCATCTCAGATTGATTGAAATAAATTTTTTATAATAATAGTAAAAATAATTTGAAATATAAACAATTATAAAATATAATAAATCAGATCAGTATTTATTATTATTAGTAACTAGCTGGTTACCCGGGCTTCGCCCCGGAGGACTTTTCGCTCCATTGTAGACATCAGTTAGTACATAGACAACAGAGGAAATGAACAATACGATGAAGATATTTAAATCTGAAGCAATAGAATTGGAGCAAAAGTACGAACAAACACTAACACAATTTTAATTCATTTTTATTACCAAGAATTCTTTAATCGACTTTAACTGGCAATATTCAATCAACTTTCCGAAATGAACGTTGAAAAACTGCGAACCGACCAGATTTGTCAGAATCACACAGCACGTTTTCAGATCAAATCGAGACGATAAATTCGACCATGGATTTTGGTCAATTTAAATAGTTTTTAATTTATATTGCAAAAATTATTACCCCAGCCAGGGTTCGAACCTGGAACCTCTCGCATTCCGTTCGGGCGTCGTAACCAATTCGACTACCGGGGCATGTGGTAATATAGGCGAAATAAATAATGTACTTGTTATTATACCCACACCTTTGACAAAAATATCGGTGTTCCATCTTATTATTGTTTAGAAGTCATCTTAATATGTGTTATTGCGATTATAACCCAAGGAAAACAAAAAGTCACGAAAACGTCAAAATGATGTCATTTTGACTTTAAATGGTCAATTTTTCATCAAGCTTGATGAAAAATTGACCATTTACTTGCAGTAACGTCAAAATGACGTCATTGTGACGCCATCGATATATGTATCGATACATTAAAGGTATCGAATAACATCGAGATCGAGAGTCACTCGACGAGCTTCAGAGTAAGATCGCGAGAATTTCAGAAGAGAAGGAGATGTAGAAGAGAACGGATTACCCGCGTTTTTGCTGCCTGCAGTTTTGTGTTGCAGTGAACGTTCGACGTGGTTTGCCTATAATAGAAGTATAACGAAATGTCGACTCTGTTAAAGAAGGTATGTATATGTAGAAAATTCCTTTCCACTCTTTAGCTTTATTTTCTTGTTCTCTACAGGACTTTTCTAATGTCAAACTGTGCAGTGCAGATCATATTGTCCTCCCTATAACTTTATAAATTAAAGAGTGAGGTTAGATGGGCATCTATAAATGTTGTAAATACATAAATTTATGTATTTACAACATTTAGATGTAGAATACAGCTGTTTACTTCGGCGTAATGTGCCGGCCCATCCTAACCTCACTCTTTAATTTATAAAGTTATAGGGAGGACAATATGATCTGCACTGCACAGTTTGACATTAGAAAAGTCCTGTAGAGAACAAGAAAATAAAGCTAATTAAAGAGTGAAAAGGAATTTTCTATCCTCCTAGATGATTCGAATCGTTTCCCTTTCGTGTTGTGTTATCATGATGTTATCTTTGTGGACTATAATTTTGCAATAACGGTAATTATTTAAAATAACGGAAAACTCTTTGATGACCTTGACCTTGACATATATTGTCAAGGTCATGACCCTGAACACCAATCAAAAGGCTTTAGCCGTCAACCGTTGTTCGTTAAAAAGTTATTAACCAAAAAAGTTTGAAGAATATAGCCATGCAGTTGTTTTGAGTATTAAAAGGCATAAATAACTAATATGTATATGAAAATAGTACATATGTATAATGAACGAAGGAAGTCATTTAAAGCAGCGAATTATTGTTAGTATATATTGAACAGTCTTTCTTAAGGCAGATAATAGTTGGTATAGAAAAGTATATATACAATTTTATGTGTTAGAAAGCATAAGTATAAAGTATTCTCTGCTTTAACTATAATTGTATGATAATAATTGCACTATTAAAGATAGTTTACAATTACAATAATACAATTATGGATAAAGCAGAGAATACTTTATATTTATGCTTTCTAACACATAAAATTGTATATATACTTTTCTATACCAACTATTCTCTGCTTTAACAAAGATTGTTCAATATACTAACAATTCGCTGCTTTAAATGACTTTCCTTCGTTCATACATGTACTATTTTTATTTACATAGTTATTGATGCCTTTAAATACTCAAAGTAACTGCTATATTCTTCAAACTTTTTTGTTAATAACTTTTTAACGAACAACGGCCGACGGCTAAAATCTTTTGATTGTTATTCAAGGTCATGAGCTTGACAATATATGTCAAGGTCAAGGTCATCGATCGTGGTCCGTTATTCTAAATAATTACCGCAATAACTATTGGCTATAATATTGTATCATTCAGGTATTGGCCTTTTTAGTCTAATTTATTGTAAAGTAAAGTATGAAACGCAAGTTGCATGCTGCATCTGTAAAAGCAGTCAGGAAGCGTCTTCATACCGAAGAAGTGAGACAGACTTTGGCACAAGTTGATGATGCATTAGAAGTTTTTGAGCTAGAGGACCATAATCAACATTTAGACAGAAATGATTCATCAGTTTATTCAGAGGTAGAGGAGGGTCGAAACAGCCTTTCCAGTGATGATAATGAATTAGATGATCACAATGATTGCAATGCTAATTTTGAACAAGAATCGGAGGCTGAAGCCGCTGATGTTGATTCAGATGAAGAGTTTGCAATCAATATCCAGGACCAGAATGACATTCAGTCAGCAGAGGATCCTGATGAATACCTGTCAAGGTTTTTGAAGGAATGGGCAATGAGGGGTGTTGCACATAGGAAAGTTGATGAGCTTCTTGCAGGACTAAGACTCCTCCATGGCTCTTTACCGAAGACTCATAAGACTTTACTGCAAACCCCACGCAGAGTTGAATTGCAACGTAATGGTGAAGGTTTAATGTGGTACAAAGGTATCATTACTAATTTAAATTAAAGGGTCACAGATGAGTACTTGCTTGAACACAAAGAAATTATTATTGATGTGAACATTGATGGTTTGGCATTATTTAGCAGCACTGATGATAATTTTTGGCCTATACTGGGTTGCCTTATAGGAGAAACTGTACCGTTTATCATAGGTGTGTGGCATGGCCTTGGAAAACCAGATAGTATTAATGCTTTTTTAGCGGACTTTATTCAAGAAGTTGATGAATTAGCACTGAATGGTTATAACTTCCATGGCAGCCGTTTTCCCTTTAAAATCAGAAATTACATACTCGATGCTGTAGCACGACAATATGTAAAATGTATTTCAAACCACAATAGTACTTATGCGTGTGAAAAGTGCACAGTAAGAGGTGCGCGTTTTAGAAATCGTGAAATCTTTCTGGATCTTGATGCACCATTGCGCACAGATGAATCCTTTAGGAGAAAGGATCAGCCTGATCACCATGATGGAGATTCGCCCCTAGAAGCCATGAGAAGTGACAACAATGGAATGGTTTCACAGTTTCGTTTAGATCCAATGCATCTATTATTTGAAGGAGCTTTTAAAAGATGGGGTCAGTATCTTTGTGGATCTCAAGCTATCACATATGGTAAAATCTCAAGGGTAGCATGTTTCAATGTATGTTCTGATATGATTGACATTGCTCCTTGGATTCCCGTGGAATTCAGTCGTAGACCGAGATCTTTGTATTATCAGGCCAAATTCAAAGCAACTGAGTGGAGGCGTCTTCTTTTGTATGATGGAGTGCGCATTTTTCGAGACAGGATTCATGAAAATACTTACAAGAACTTCCTATTAATTCATTCTGCATCTTATATTCTGTCATCCCCTGAATTTGTCAAAAGCAATCATTGGATTGTTATTGCTGAAAATATATATCGTGAGTTTATCAGGCATTCCATAGATGTTTTTGATGAATCATTTGTGGTATACAATGTACATTGTCTGAGTCACTTGCCTGATGAATGCCGGGAGAATGGGACGATTTTGGATTTCAGTGCCTTTAAGTACGAGTCTTTTATGGCTGTGATTAAACATAACTTGCGTTCAACTTATAAGCCTCTTCAGCAGTTAGCTAACAGGGACATTGAGACAGAGGGGCAACTTATTACAGAGTCAAGGAGGCCAAATCCTAATAGAGTTACATTAAAGAAGCAGTTGTTTAGGAATATTGTTCCAGAAATTCCTGGAGACCGTTATGCACAAATAAATTTGAAGGGTGTAACTCTTAAAACTAATGAAGCTAATTGCTGTTTCTCATCAAAAGACGGAAACATATTTATTTTAACCGAAGTTGTAGTTTCACCGGATGGTGATGTATTATTAGCAGGTCATAAGTTTCTTTGTAAAGCAGATTACTATGACTACCCACTTCCTTCCTCATCCATTGGAATTTTTAAAGTATCACATGTGGATCCTGTAAAAAGCACATGTAGGTTACAGGATTTTTTTCAAAAATGTGTTATTATTCCTGATGGAGACAGTTTTCTTTGCATTCCTCTCCTTCACAGTGGTCCTCAGTAAATTTTTGGTTAGATCTTGTTTCTAATTTGTGCCCTTGCTTTTGTTTGTCTTTCTTTATGTTAACTTAAAATTTATTTTTTACAGTATTCTGTGGTAGAGTTTATGTCTGACCCTGGGAATGATGAAGAGGAATGCCTTGTGGAAGTTGTACCAACCAAGTGGATTAGCGAGGATAGAGAATTCTGTTATTATCCGCCACATTCCATGAGGGGAAAATGTACAAAGTTGGTGATGAGTCTAGCGGACTATGACTCGTCCGAGTGGAAACTCCTCCGCATTATATACCATCATAGTTATTGTAGGTGTTTATATCCGTTTTTTTATAATGCAAGTTTGTCTTCTTAATTTAATCTGTTTTATGGTCCCTGCATATAGCTACTTTCAATGTTGCCGTAAAAGCTAGAAACAAGGCCGTGAAGGAGGACACAATTGTTGCAACAGATGTTGATACAGACTACAGCAAACCACGCAACAAAAAGCCTCCTAAACGCCTAATGACATCAAGTTCGGATTCAGATGAAGAACCGAGAAAAAATAAGAAACCTGTGGGAAGTCATATTATTCCGGAACCCAGCTCAACTCTGCCCTCAAACCTCAAAAAGTTACTTGATAGTGCTAAAACAAAAAATTTAGCTAAGTCTAAGCAAAAATCTTCTGCCATTTCGAAGTTTTTTTGTGCATCATCAAAGAAAGATACAACTCCTGTCCGTCAATTATTACAGGAAGAGTCTGCACAGGCTGGTTTGTACTTTTAATTATTATCCTGGAACTTAACTGCAGTATTTAGCAATAGGACTGTCCCTTATGCCCTTCCTTGTAATTTATTTTCCAGAAACTACTAATGATGAAAACTTACCTGAGATGTTAGATGAAGATAATTGTTCCCTTTCCAAATTAAAATCGTCAGTCTCTAAGAATGATGAATCTTCTTATAACAATTTTGAGCCACCTGAAGTTGCGGAAAAGACTAGCATTTGTGAGCAATTTCAAGATTCTCATGATGTGAGCACACTGAAGTCTGACCACAATAATGAGTTCAGAATGAATAAAAAAAGAGATTTTCTAGACAGATCACCACTATCAAAAGCTCGTCAGAAGGTATTTTTATTGATTGCCGTATTTTTGTGGTAATAAATGACTGCTCAGTTAATTCTGAATTAAACATTTGGTTTTGTTGTTCATAGATTCACGGCCATCAACAGGATGCAGAAGCTGCGGATCAAGTGGCAGTAAGTCTCATATTCTCTATTTTCTTATATCCTTGAAGTAATGAAAATTGTTTTCATTGGTAATTGGCAGTTTTTGTGATGACTTTTTATATTATGAGCAAATTACATCCATCAGTCCAAAGCTGTCATTTGATTCATGTGGTTTTTTGATAGGTAAGCCTCAAGATCAAGTAATGCTACATTATATGCAAGAAATGTCAGCCAAGATAGATTGGCAGAACATTGGGATTGCCCAAATTTTGAACGAGTTGTTCCCCAATGAAGATGGTTTTGATCGGCCTCAAGGGTTCCCTTCCTTGCCATTGGAAACTGAGGAATCTTTTACAAGCTTTGATGCTCACTTAGATGATAAAATATTGTATGGTCATATGGTGAGTTTTCTACCACAGTTACATATAATAATGCAGTTACTAACGCATGTGTTCATTAAGTACTTTGATTGGCTTTCTTTGTGTTGTAGCTCAAGTATCTGTTATGGAAGGGAAAGGGAAAGACAACCTCTCACTTCACTTACTCTATTTTGTCGACCCTACTTAGGAATAACTTGGCACGACTCATTAGTTGGAAAGGTTCTGGAGGAATCAAGCTCAGTTTTGAGAAGTCGAAAGTAAAAAATCTAGTAGAAGGTGTGTATCATCTTGCTTTTAAACAATTATCTTCACATTTATTAACTTTGTTTTTTTCATGTAAGCATATTATACACATATAATATATATATTATGTATATACACATATTATACATTAAACTACTCCTGCTTTGTTTCTCTCTAATAGGTGTTTGTTTGAAGAAGTTTCCTAAGGTACAGATTTCCGTATTTGAAGACCATATGAAACGATGGTTCAACACTTCCATGCAACGGTCAGACTAGATCAACTAGGTTGGGGGACTATCAGTTGTATTTCGACTTTACCGTATGTGACCTTCATAAAAGCTTTTGTATATTGAAGACTTGCGTGATTCTCATGAATTCTATTATTTGTCTTTTATTTTTTGGTTTCAGTTGTTTTGTAAAATTTATATATTTGTGTGCCTTTGAGGCTATTATTTTTGTTTTGTCTTCGATTTAAAAAAAATTCATAATCTACTGTCACAATTTTGTGAAGTTTACAATGTTTGTTGGCGTTTTTAAGAAAACAATGTCCTTCAAGTTAGAAGAGATCTATGTTATCTCTTGGTTAAAGTGACAAGACTTCTCTATAATGGTCAGATGTTTGAAATGTAAAATATTTATAAGTTGAACTGGCTGTGCTTATGTTTGAGATTAAATCTTCAACTCTCTCTAAGTCTTGTTGACAAATGCTATTTGGGGTACTATATTTTGAGGACTTTTATCAATTTTTTTTCTGCTTTTCTATATGTCTTTGAGAAGACTGATGTCCGTCCTCAGAGTTTATATAAAATATTAATATAGCGTTTATATAGTTTATATGTAGCATATATAGTATAGTTTCTGATTTAGTTATTATTGATATACTTAGTTTATATAATATATATTTGTTCTTGTGGCTATAAAGCAATGTGTACTACAAAGGCACTGCAATAAAAAAGTAATTATAATTTATTTCTGTATTGTTCCTTCACCTGTGAATTTGCGAAACTGCTTTTCCTAATACTGAATACAAATCAACGGTGCACTAGTCAAAATGACATCAAAATGACATCAAAATGACATCAAAATGACATCAAAATGACATCAAAATGACATCAAAATGACATCAAAACGACATCAAAGTGACATCAAAATGACATCAAAATGACATCAAAATGACATCAAATTATAGTCATTTTTTTGCCCGGTTTTACGTCATTCTGACTTCGACCGTTTTGACGTCTTTTTGACATCATTTTGACGTTTTCGTGACTTTTTGTTCTCCTTGGGAAATATTACCACATGCCCCGGTAGTCGAATTGGTTACGACGCCCGAACGGAATGCGGGAGGTTCCAGGTTCGAACCCTGGCTGGGGTAATATTTTTCGCAATATAAATTAAAAACTATTTAAATTGACCAAAATCCATGGTCAAATTCATCGTCTCGATTTGATCTCAAAAAAGGTGCTGTGTGAATCTAACAAATTTGGTCGGCTCGCAGTTTTTCAACGTTCATTTCGGAAAGATAATTAAATATTGCCAGTTAAAGTCGATTAAAATATTCTTGTTAATTATCACTGGCGAAATAAATAATGTACTTGTCATTTTTATTATGTCATGAGATAATATATTGTTCATTACAATCAAACGAAAGTTTATTGGAGTCAAAATCGATTTAAAATAATTAAATACCGTAACGAAGCACGAATATTTGGCTAGTAATAAATACAAAAATAAACGTTTGATGATAATGTAAGGAAAGCCCTCTCGAATCGAGGTTAAGCGGGCTTGGTGTCAGGATTGAGGGCAGCCAGAAAGGATTCCACGGGGATGATGTAGTAATATTAGAACGCACAACTTAAGCGCGAGGACTTTATTGAGATCTTTGAGTTCTGTGCGACCTGGTCGGTGGTCGTGAGTACACTCACTAACCTGGTGCCGAACGAGGGCGAAGCCCGCGCCGGCCCGATCGCTGTTGACTAATCATCGGCCTTTGCCAATGGGCGTTGCCGTCGCGTACGCCATCTCGACCGCGCGCGCTACTTGAGCGCCACCAACATCTCTAGCCAATGGGCGTTGCCGCCGCGCACGCCATCTTAACCGCGCGAAACGCAACTGAGGCCTACGCCCTTGGCTGCCGTTTACAGCTCGGCCATTCCTGACGTGGCATGCGACCCGAATGCTCAGTATGGCATGAAAAGTATATTATAATCTGATAATGCATACATGAATCTGAAAACATTTGTGGTATTTATTACATTGTGGATATACTTATAATCTAAATCAGACAGATCAGGGATAGAATTTATATTAAGTATTCGCAGATTATTCTAGACACA